>BHFT01000896.1:0-19744 GCA_004320025.1 Laticauda laticaudata | reverse complement strand
ATTTACTGTACAGTGTATCTGTGTGCTCTGTGTGTATAATTCCAAGACTACTCTCTATACGTCTCCCTGTATGCGCTCATTCTCCTAACGAGGAATTACCTCAACAAACCCCATTCCCTTCTAGCACTGATAATGTTACCAAATTGGGTCATGAAACATCTGCAAGAAAACAATTATGCTCAGCACTAAAGAGTTTACATTCCTCCTCCTCCTCCTCCTCCTCCTCTCTACAAACCTTCTAGCCCTTCTAGCACTGATGATGTTGTATAGTTGGGTGATGAAATGTCTGCAAGTAGAAAACCAAGCTCAAAAAACTACCAAAGACCACACAGTTCTCCCCTCCTCCTCCTTCTCCTCCCTCTTCCTTCACTCCACTCCACAAACCCCACTCCCTTATAACATTGATAGTGTTACCTAATTGGGTCATGAAACATCTTCAAGAAAACAACCAAGCTCAGACAGCAAATCTCCCCTCACTTCATCCCTGAGCTATAAATATTCTCCTTTATCGGTACTCTTGAAAATGCCATGTTTGACCATGAAAACAAACAAATGGATCCTAGAACAATAAATGTAGATGTCTCAGATGAGGCACAAATGATCAGGCTTAAAGTAGAATGTTTTAGATGCATAGTGTGAAGATCTTGCTCTTTAATTCTGGGAAAAATAAAAGGAAAGAGATGAAGAAGTGACCAGCAGCCAGGCTGATGGACTCAATTCAACAGTGATGGGTGCATCATAAGAAAACCTAAGGGGAAAGTTGAGAATACATCCTACCGGGGAAAGTTCCTTCAAGTGCTTTGGAGAATAGGCTGCCCCCAAAAAGAGGGAGTCAAGCTATTTTTCAAAGCACCTGGGAGCAGGACAAGAAGCAATGGATGGAAACTAATCAAGGAGAAAACCAACCAAGAAACAAAATTTTTCTGACAGTGAGAACAATGAATCTGTGGAATGGCTTGTCTTCAGATATTGTGGATGCTCCAACACTGAAGGTTTTTAAGAAGAGATTGGACAGCCATTTGTCTGAAATGGTCTAGGTTCTCCTACTTGAGCAGGGGGCTGGACTAGAAGACCTCCAAGCTCCCTTTTAATTCTGTTAAAGCTTATCTATGTTCTGTTAAAGCTTATCTATGTCATCACTAAATAGTTGACCCTGATTTGATGCCATAATTCAGGAAGATAAAGACTCTCTTCTTTCTTGCTCCAGAGTGAAGGAGAAAGAACAATTGATTTAAGGTACAGGAAACAGGATTTCAACTGAACTTTAGCAAAGTTTCTCTGAAATAAGGGCAGTTGAACAGTGGAAGCAGTGACCCAGAAAGATGGTAAGGTCCCTTCTCTGGATGTGTCCAAGCGAAAGACTCAATGGGATGAACTGATTCATGATTCTTGTGCAGAGGAGTAGGAGGAAGGCTACCAATGCCCAGAGCAGAGGTCACAAAAGTCAACCATTTAATAAAGAGAGTTGACATGACTTCTTCCCACCAGGAATGGCTCATTTGGGTGGAAAGGCTGCAGCTTCCAGAATACTTAATTCTCAGTCCCCAAAGTATGTCAAGAGAAATCTCCAGGAATTGATGCTTAAATGTTTAGAAAGGTAGAAAATGTGTGAAGATAAAATGGCTTCTCACAATGACTCATTCGTATGTTTAACTTCGAAACATTTCACCAGCTGGAGAAGATGTCAAGGGATGAATATGTGCCTTGAAAGCATCATGAGATTGTTCAATCTTGGTTCATCTATCTCAGCATCCATTTGTCCAGAAATAAACTTCCTTCAGGAATGAGTAACAGACTCAAAAAACAAACAAGTTAGGGGAGAGGGATTAGGGTTTGGGTTGGGGGTTGGGGTTGGGGTTGGGGTTGGGTATCAGCCCTAGAGGACATCTTTAAGTTGGATCTTCAGGGCTGCCACAAGCAGTGGATGGGGAAGCTGTGGTGGTGGTAGTAGATGGAGACAGTGTGGGATGTATAGCCATAACAACATTCTTCCCTTGGAAGAATCAGTCATGTTCAGCCTGTACCTGGGGAGATGTGACTGGGAGTCAACTACAGTTGGGACAGTGACCTGACTGGACCATGGGATGCTTGTGTGAATGCAGGGGAAGGAAATTTGACTTTACTTTGGGTGGGGAAAACCCCGGTGGGCTTTCTGATTCAGATTTTCCCAGATGTGCCAATATTGACATCTCTAATAATTTCAAGCTTTGAGGAAAATGCCTGCCTTGGAGTTTTTTATTCCATTAGGGGTGTTACTTGGAACCCTGACAAGGGTTTAGGGTTGAGATTGGATTAGAATTAAGGTTAGGGATAGGGTAGGGGTGAGGTTTGGGGCTGGAATGAGGATTAGGGTTAGGATTAGGATTGGGTTTAAGTTTAACATTAGGATTGCAGTTAGGCTTGGGTTAGGGATAAAGATAGGGTTGGGGTTGGGGTGAGGAATTGTTTGGGATTAAGACTTGGGCTGGAATGAGGTTTAGGGTTAGTATTAGGATTGGGGTTAAGTTTAATATTAGGATTAAGGTTAGGCTTGGGTTAGGGATAAAGATAGGGTTAGGGTTCAGATGAGGGTTTGGTTGGGATTAGGGTTGGGGCTGGGGCTAGGGTTAGGGCTAAATTTAAGTTTAGGGTTAGGATTAAGGCTTAGGGTTTAGGTTGGGGATATGGTTAGAGGTTAAGGGTTAGAGGTTAAGGGTTAGAGGTTAAGGGTTAGATGTTAAGGGTTAGAGGTTAAGGATTAGAGGTTAAGGGTTAGTTTAGGCTTGGATTTGGGTTTGGGATGAGGCTTAGGGTTATGGAATAACACAACTGAAGGATACCCATTGCTCAGGAATCCTGGAAGAAGATATATGTTAAAGAATATTAATGCCTGGTCCAATAACCAAATGAATGAATTTGTCTCTGGTAAGAGGATTTTGCAGGTTAGAACAAGAAAAGTAACAGGGTTGAACAGTTTTTACTGACTGTGGCCTAGGCAGATTTCCAGATGTATTTTCAAAGTTTCACCCTGATGTTTCATTGCTGAATGATCAGCACCACCCAACAGATACTGCTGTAAAAGCCAACTCCAAGAGACAACAACAAGCCCCTCATGATTAACCTCATGATGCTAACAAGCCTCATTATGCTTTGGCAAAACATGTTTTTCCAACCCAAAATATGTTCACTGTCCATCAGCTAAGCAACTATTCTCCAAAGCACCTGAAGGCAGGACAAGAAGCAATGGAAGGACACTAATCAATGAGAGAACCAACTGAGAACTAGAGGAGGAATTTCCTGACAGTTAGAACAATTAAAAAGTGGAACAACTTTCCTCTAGAAGTTGTGAATGCTCCAATACTGGAGGTTTAAAAAAAAGATGTTGGACAGCCATTTGTCTGAAATGGTGTAGGGTTTCCTGCCTAAGCAGGGGGTTGGACTAGAAGACCTCCAAAGTTCCTCCCAACTTTGTTATTCTGTTATCTCTAGGTACTAACACCACTCTGTAAAGCCTTAATTTTTCTTCTTTCAGAAACACTGTGTGTGTACGAACACTTTCAACAGATCACCAAGGGCACTTTAAAATTCAAATAAGTGGAAGAGGGATTTGTGACTGGTGTTTGCTTCCTGTTGGTCACACTTGATGCCATATCCAAAGCAGTGAAATGTGTGTTGTCTTTGTGGCAAAGGGCAGCTCTTCAGAAAACCTAGATGTAAAATGGAAAGGGTCCATGGTTCAACCAAAAAACAAATGAAAGAAGTGGGCCGAAAAACAAGCTTGGTCAGGGAATGGTTCCCCATCTCAACACTTCCTCTTGTTTAAAATATTTTTATTGCTTTTAGAATAATAATGGGAAAAGAAAAAAAGCACAAAAATATGTACAGTATGAAGAAAAAAAAGACACCAGTGCTTATGACTCAGGGAACATGATTAAATTTGATATAGAGAAAAGTAAAGTCCTACACATAGGCAAGAAAAACCAAAAGTACACATATAGACTGGGTGAAACCAGGTTCAATAGCAGGAACTGGGAGAGGGATCTTGGAGTCTGAATGGACAGCCAGCTAAATATGAGCCAGCAGTGTGCAGCAGCTGCCAAAAAAGCTAATACAATCCTAAATTGTATTAACAGAGGGATACAATCAAGATCAAGTGAGGTACTAATACCACTCTATAAAGCCCTAGTAAGACCACACCGAGAGTACTGCAAATAGTTTTGGTCACCACACTATAACAAAAATGTTGAGACTCTGCAAATGTGCAGAGAAGAGCAATCAGGATGATTAGGGGACCGGAGGATAAAACATAATGAACGGTTGCAGGAACTGGGCTTGGCTAGTCTAGTGAAGAGAAAGACCAGGGGAGACATGACAGCAGTCTTTCAATATTTGAGGGGCTGTCACAGAGAGGAAGGGGTTCAAGTGATTCTCCAAGGCACCCGAAGGTCAGACAAGGAATAATAATGGATGGAAGCTGATCAAGGAGAGATTCAACCTGGAAATAAGGAGAAACTTCTGAGAGTGACAACAATCAACCAGTGGCACAGAAGTTGCCTTCAGAAGTTGTGGGAGCTTCATCACTGGAGGCTTTCAAGAAGAGATTGGACTGCCATTTGTCAGGTCCAGAAATTTGGTGTAGGTTCCCCGCTTGAGCAGGGGTTTAACTAGATGACCGTCCAAGCTCCCTTCCAACTCTTATTCTTGTACATCTCCTATTTCCCCACTTTGGCACAGCTGGCCAGGTTGAGCATTGTTTCAAGAGTTGGCCTGAACTGTACGATGAAAATAACCGTGGATTTTTTAAGGCTAAGGTCCACTAGGCCGTGCGGATGAAAACGTATCATAAAGGAACAGTGGACGCGCAAAAACTTTATCGGGGGTAGCTCCATCCATGTCATCCCACTTCAAAAGTTTGGCCAAAAATTTGCATAACACAGAATACGGAAAAAAGGGACGTGGGTAGTATGTAGGTCGGGGATGTTAAAGCGGATTGTTCAGGAGAGCCTAGTGATGCGAAGCAGATGGAAGCAGAATGACACCCGTCTCGAAGGGGTTCCCGGGGGGAGAATTGCGAAGCAGGACGCATAGGTGGACAGGAGCCAAGACCGCATAGCAAATGAAGCGGATGCATCACGGACGCCTATAGGGAAGAAAGGATGCCGGCACGGAATGTATAATCGGATTCAAAGCTTCACTGTGCGATGGTGGGGAGTATGATTGCGATCAGCTCCGGCGATATAAAGGATTACATGCATGCTCTCAGCCATATCAGGGGAAAGACGTGCTGACCCGACAGATAAGTCTAAGGCAGGAACAGCTCAGTGGTCCGTCAGTGTCAAGCAAGAAAGAGGAGCCGTGCTACTTGTTCAAACCCCTCGGCAAGTGAAGAAGGCCAGAACCAGCATCCTAACTCCGTCGGCACTGACTCTGAAAAGCTGCTGCTGAGGCTGCTGCTCGTGGTGGACCAGCCCCAAGGCCCTCAAAGCCTGCTCGGCTGACATGCCCTGAAGGCCTGGCTGCTGAAACCGCCTGAGAAGGGCCCTGCTGCTGAAACCCCTGAAGCGCCCTGCTGCTGAAGGCCCCGAAGCCCTGCTGCTGCAAGCCTCTGAAGCGCCCTGCTGCTCCAGCTCACTGACAGGCCCTGTGCTCAACGCTCCGAAGGCCCGTGCTGAGGGAGGATGAGGCAAGGGAAGGAGAAGGGAGAGAGGATACAGTACAACCACCGATTTCCGAGGAGCCCATGAGGATCGAGTCTGGAATGGCTGAGGGAGAACGAGTACCGCTCTGGAGAAAAGGGCCAAGCAGACTGTATCGGGACAGCCAAAGAAGAAACAGGCAGCTTGGCCGAGACAAGGCAGAGAGCCTGGGTAACTAGCAGAAGTAGCTCCTGGATGGTGAAGGCAACATGCACACCTGGTATGGCAAGCTACACCTCAGACAACCGCGGCAGACTGCTTGTCAAGCTCACTGACTGGGAAGATGTAATTCAATGTGCCAAGTGCAGTTCCTGGAGGGTGGAGAAATCCACCACCGAAGAGCAAGCCTCTGACATGACCCCTCTCCCTCAGACAGCCCCCAGACACCATACTTGCTTCCAGCCAGGAGCCAGCTACCCCTGTCGCAGGCAGGTAGTCTTCAAGCAGCACACAGCAGAGACCCCCCTGAACAGCTGCACTCCCCATGCCGGCAGACTTCGAGGACCCCTGGAGGATGAGCAGCTGCTGTCACAAATGAGGAGAAGCGAAGCAGCCACCAGAGGCCAACCCACCCCACCCCAGCTCCCAGAAGGATTTGAGGCAGAGAGGCAGACTGGAGGGCCAGGACCACAGTGTGCTGTTGGAGATCAGGGACACAAATGAAGACCAGCAAAGAACTTCTCTCTCAGCTGGTCCACTTGGACAGAGCATCTTGGGGCCAGAACACTTCATGGCACCTACGTAGCCATGACCCTCGAGGGGACCGTGCCACGAGGCCCCGTACCAGGTGAGTAAGCGCCAAGATACAGCACGCACTGTCTGCACAACCCTCAAAGGGCCTCAGGCTGAACCTGCTCCCAACCGCACTACCAGGTTCTGCTTCCCTCACCCCAGGCAATGTCACCAGCGCCTTCCACGCGCATTCAACAGCAACATCACAACTACACAAGATGACTACCAGGACTTCCACACGCACAGACAAGAAACTTCCCCAGTCCAGGCCCCAGAGACATAACAGCAGCACAGTAACTACATAGACCTACACCACAATACAGCTGCAGAACCAGAACAAGCCCCACAAACTCACTCCTAAATCCCCACCACAGCCAAGCCACAACGGACAATCTGTAATATAAAGATATAGAGAGAGATAAAGAATCATCAAGTCCCTTGAATGAAGGGCCTCTCCACACTACAACGGGACTTGAGTCACTCTCACGGATAGCTCCTGAACACACCATCCCCCTGTTTTACCGCTCAGGGCCAAGCACCCCAATGGTGCCTCAGCATTCAAGCCACAGCCACTCCACAGTCTCTGCCCCGCTTAACATAGCTGAGAGACCATAGGACATGACTCAGAGTGACTGAGAATAAGTGTCCAGAGACTGAGTTGTTTACCTTGTTAAGAGTTTATCTTTGCTAAGGCACATTGTACTTGGTTTCATTTGCTTATTTATACAGTCATAAAGTTTTTCCTAAGAAAGTTTTATCTTGCTTAGAGGACTTAATACAGTTTACTTGGTTCATTTTGGCTTATTTAAGAAAGTATAAAGTTTAGCCTAAGATAGTTAATAAAAGGTAATCTTTGTTAACACACTTGTTTACTTTGGGTTCATTTTTTGTACTTAATAAAGTGCTTGGTGAATAACTCTTGAAAGAATGGTTAAGACCTTGCATGCTTTGTGGATAGATAGAGGATAGTCTGTGGGATAGATAAACCTCCCAGTGCAACCATAGTGGAACGTCCCTGTCCCCATCCCGTGATCAGAGATTTTCTCCCCTTTTTAAATACGAAAATATCATTTGTTTCTGCTAGGTTGTCCTTCTAACATACCTAGACAACTGCAGACATCTCAAATAACGAGATTACATCCCATGATACAAACGTTTTTGGTCCATTTTTAAATTACTTTATATATGGAGATGCGATACGCTTACACTCCTTTCTATTCACCCATGCCTACATGGACGCTGTGTAGAAGTTCCGTGTAACTTTTACGTTTCTGTCCTCTTTCCCATTTCCAGCTGCAGCAGATTGAGTTGAGGGGATGGCCAAGAGGATGCAGAGAGGATACAGTGGACGTTTAATGGATGAATAACGGACATAGAACGTTTGTTTGCCCGTAAATGTCCGCGGATGTAGCAATCTTACGCAGCAGGAAAGTTCAGTTCCGTTCAAACGAAAAGTTTTTGGCGGCAGCTCAAAACTCCTTGGGCGCGGATGAAATCGCTGTGGACGGATGCGTGGGATAAGAGCAATAAAATGTATGACAGTGAGTACACAATGGATGCATAGCATTTTCCAATGGATGGCAAGCTTTTTAAAAATGTTTTACATCCTCATTGCATCCGTAAGTACAGTGGGATCGGGCCTTTAGGGCCTTGAGCTTCCTTCACAAAATTTCAGTCAGTGGTAATCTAATTGGAATTGTTCTTCACACTTTTAGTTGTGCCCACACATACCAGATGAAAAAGAAATCTCAGAAGCTGTTCTCTTGTATCTTCCACCTGGGACACAACACAACTTCATAAGCAGATGGTTCTGGTTGACACACATCTGTTTCAGTTTCTCAAAGTAATAATTTACCATCTACCATGACTTTCCTTCTTTGTAGGACACAATTTCATCCTTTTTTTTATCTGTCCAGACTCTGGTTCTGCAAACTTCTTTTAATCAAAAAGTATTTGCACCCAATTTTCTCTGCAAGGGCTTATAAATGTATCAGAATATTAGGAGTGAAGACTATCTTCTATATGTCTTCCTTTTGGTTGCTGTTCTTTGTCTACCTTCTGAATTGTTCCTTGCTGTACTAAATCCAAAGGCTGTCACAGGCAGGAAGGGGTCAACTTATTCTCCAAAGCACCTGAGGGCAAGAGAAGTAGTAATGGATGGAAGCTTATAAAAAAAAAGATGCAACACACTGTAGAATTTAAGAGAAATTTCCTGACAGTGAGAACAATTAATTAGTGGAACAAACCTGCCTCTGGAAGTTGTGGGTACTCCATCACTGGAGGTTTTAAAGAAGAGATTGAACAGGCATTTGCAATACTAAAGGATTACTATGACACACAATATGGCACATAGAATAGAATATCAGAGTTGGAAGAGACCTTGGAGGTCTTCTAGTCCAATCCTGTTTAGGCAGGAAACCCTATACCATTTCAGGCAAATGGTTATCCAATCTCCTTTTAAAAACTTCTAGTGTTGGAGCATTCACAATTTCTGGAGGCAAGTTGTTCTACTGATTAATTGTTCTCACTGTCAGGAAATTTCTTCTTTATTCTAGGTTGCTTCTCTCTTCAATTAGTTTCCATCCTTTGTTTCTTGTCCTACCTTCAGGTGCTTTGGAGAATAGCTTGACTCTCTCTTCTTTGGGGCAGCCCCTGAGATATCAAAACATTGCTATTGTGTCACCCCTAGTCTTTCTTTTCATTAAGCTAGACACACCCAGTTCCAGCAACTATTCTTCATAGATATGTTTTAGCCTCCAGTCCCCTAATCATCTTGGTTGTTCTTCTCTGCACACTTTCTGGAGTCTCAACATCTTTTTTACATTGTGGCGACCAAAACTGGATGCAGAATTCCAAGTGTGGCCTTACACCAAGGCATTATGAAGTGGTAGTAACACTTGACATGATCTTGATTCTATCCCTCTGTTAATGCAACCTAGGATTGCATAACATTGGTTTTTTAGAGGCTGCAGCATACTGCTGGCTCATATTTAAATGATTGTCTACTAAGATTCTAAGCAGGGGTGTAATTCAAGGACCTTAATCTGGCTTGGGAGAGATGGTAGGGACGATTTGAATAGGTAAAAAATCACCCCTGATTGCTATTACTATGTACCATGCCATGCCCACAGGCACACCTGCAGAGCTGGTAGAGAAAAATTTTGAATTTCACCCCTGATTCCAAGACCTCTCTCACAGTTACTACAATTGGGCAAGGGTTTCCTACTTGAGCAGGGGGTCTCTTAGACCCCTAACCCCTAAGATCTCTTAGACCCCTAACAGGGTCACAGTTTCCCTGGTGATACTATTATTAGATCTGTCCAGTGTTATGAAATTCAGGAGTTTCTATTGTGTCTTCTGACTGTCACTTTGAAGTCATGGATGCATTTTTTCTAACCACAACAGGAGCAAAAAACAGCAATGTACAAATATTGCCTTAGTGTTCTTTTTTGGTTTTACCATATAATTGCTTTTGCTTTTCCTTTTTTTTTTAACATATTCTCAAATCAAAATCAACTAAATCTCAGAATCAATGTGTTTTGCATTTTCTTTCCTGATCTTCCTTCCCTGTAGCAATTAGCATGGCTCATGTTGTCATTTTCTTTCTTTTCCTTTCTCTTTGTGTACATCCCCGAGAGGGTAATGTAATTTGTATCTTCCTGGGCTTGTCAAACAAACAAAAGACTTCAAGAACCCATGTTGCACTTTTCATCATATTGCATCCTGAAAGTGGATAGCGGAATGGAGATGGGAGGACTTGGAAGAGGCAGGCAGAACGACTGTCTCGAGCCTTTCATTTTCCACCACCACAAAATGTTTTTCTTTCAAGCATTCGGGGAAGAAATGATGGGTGAGCTGCTCCAATATGGTAATTAAAACTTTCCATATGTCAAAACAAACTGAGAGCCATGACATCAGAAGAGAAGGGAAAAGGCCCCAAAGCAAGTTCTTCTACGTGTCAAAATCAGATGTGGTATTCAGTCAGTTCTGACAGGTTCTGGAGAACCAGTAGTGGAAATTTTGAGTAGTTTGGAGAACCGGCAGATACCATCTCTGACTGGCCCTGCCAACCCCATCTCTTCTTTGCCTCCCATTCAGTCCCAGCTGATTGGTTGGTCATTCTTTGGTTGCCCTGCAGAGGAGAATGGAGCTGGAAAGCAGGTTAGTGGAGTGGGGAGGGAATGGAGATTTTGCAGTATCCTTCTCCTGCCACGGCCACCAAGTCACGGCCACACTCACCAAGCTACACCACACCCACAAAGCCATGCCAACAGAACCAGTAGTAAAACAAATTTGAATACCACCACTGATCAAAATATATCAAGAAGTTACTGTGGAAGAAAGGAAGGAAGGAAGGAAGGAAGGGAAAGAAAGAAAGAAAAAAAGAAAGAAGAAGAGAGAGAGAAAAGGGAAGGAAGGAAATGAGGGAAGTGAAGGAAAAAAGAGAAGAGGGAAGGGAAAGGAAAGGAAAGGAAAGAAGGAAAGGAAGGGAAGAGGGAGGGAGGAAGGAAGGAAAAAGAACAGGAGAGGTTAGGAAAGAAAGGAGAGAGAAAGGGAGAAAGAAAGAAAGGAAAAAAAAGAAGGAAAGAAAGAAAAAAGAAAGTAAGTCAATAAATATAGGGAGAATGTGTCAGTTTGGGGAATTTAAATCACTTTGGGGAATTTAATCTCACACAAATTTGGTGCTGATTTCATTTTAAATGGAGTCCCTCTCTTGATATATTCATAAGAGGAATACAACTAATATATATCTTCAGTCTAAGCCTAAGAATTAGGTTATGTTAGTATAATAATAAAAAAAAGACTAAAATAACTCCCAGCATGTTCCATTTGCTGACTAGCTTGGGTGCTATATTGCAAATCCAGCAAAAGTTGGAGATTTAGTATAAGGGGATAAAGAACTTGCATAAGAATTTTTTTTTTTACCTAAAACATTTTGGCTTGCTCAAAAAAATAATAATCCTTGAATATTGCATTTTAATTGCAATCTCTGAAGTCATCTGGAAGGTTCCATTTAGGTAAAATGAGTAAATGGATAGATAGGCATCAAACTGAAAAAAATACTTCTCAATAACTCTTAATATGTGTAGCTCAGGATTGAAATGAAGGGTCCTTGGTGCTCTCTGTGCTTGGTAGTTTTCTTGAAGACGTTTCATGACCCAACTAGGTAACATTATCAATGCTAGAAGAGAGTGGGGTTTGGGAAGAGAAGGAGGAGGATAAATGTGAGGTCCTTGGTAGTTTTCTGAGCTTGGTTTTGTTTTTGCAGACATTTCATTACCCAACTAGGTAACATCATCAATGCTAAAAGGGAGTGGGTTTTGCTCTCTGTGTATATACAATTGGCTTGCTCTCTTAGTGTTGATAGAAATGGTTTTGACAATTCCTTGATTAGGCTGTGGTTTACTGTTTGATTATTTGTCTGAGTTGAGGTAGTTCAAAGATTCTTAACTAAATTTATGAACAGAAAAACTGAGTTGATGATTTCTTTCTGTTGTTTCCCAAACAGGCTACTCCCAATTAAATTTGGATCCCTAAATGACCTTTGGAAGTTCTTCCTCCAATTTCTGAGCACACAGACCTCCCTGCCTTCCACTGAGTTTATTTCATGTTTCATTTAAAAACCAAAAAAGGTTAGAATTTGGCCAAAAAAAAACCCTAATTGGTTTATTAGCAAATTTAAAGTTATAAATCTAGCAGGGAAAGATGGTTACAAAGAAAGTGTGAGCTTAAAGGAAAAAAAAATCATCCAAATGGCCAAAGTTCAGAAGCTCCATTTTCAGAGTCTGCAAAGGCCAACCTTCCAAGAAAGGTTAACATAAAGGTCCATGTATAGTAAGTACTAACTTCAACATAATTTAAAGTACAACACAGACTATACAAGTTTGGATGACGGAAAACTGTTCCATATCCAGACCACACTCTTCCATCTACAAAGCTCTAATCTCTACTGAAGATCATGGACCTTAATAAATCCTAATTTCAATCAACCAGACTATAGCTGGAAGGGGCCTTTGAAGTATTCTAGTCCAACCCCTGCTCAAGCAGGAAACCCTATACAATTTCAGATAGATGGTTGTCCAATCTCCCCTTAAAAACCTCCATTGATGGAACACCCACAACTTCTGAAGGCAAATCATTCCACTGGTTAATTGTCCTCAATGTTACAAAGTTTCTTCTTAATTCCAGGTTGCTTCTCTCCCTGATTAGTTTCTATCCATTGTTTCTTGGTTTGCTCTTGGTAGTCCTGCCAGGCAAAAATGAGTTATTTCTCTTTCTCTGATCCTTATCTGATCTATCACCCAGCCCCTTCTGCTCATTTTAGCTTACAAAAGGGTTAGACTAAAGCTTGTTATATGTGGGAGATCCACTTGAAGCTGGTTGGGTACTCAAATAAAGTTGAGTTATGAAAGCTTGGTTGCTCTCTGAACTGTTATTTTCTTGCAGGCATTTAATTGCCCAACTAGGTGATATAATCAGGGTTTAGTAGGGAAGTGTTTGTGTAATGAAATGTCTGCAAGAAAACATTTTTTTTTACTTCTGGTAGAGCAAAAGTGGTAGTTTCTTTCTACAATGGTTCAGCCTAAGACCTTTTAGATCTTCTATAATGTAACTAAGAATAATAGAAGTCAAATCAGTAGTGGGATTCAAATGTTTTTACTACTTGTTCTGTGGGTGGCTTGGAGGGCGTGGCAGGGGAAGAATACTGCAACATCTCCATTCTCTCCCCACTCCTGGGGGAAGGTTACTGCAAAACCCCCATTCCCTCCCCACTCAATAAACCTGCTTTCCAGCTCCTTTCTCCTCTGCAGGGCAACCAAAGAAGAACCAGCCGATCAGCTGGGATTCAGGAGGCAGAGAATAGATGAGGTTGGCAGGGCCAGTCAGAGATGGTATTTGCCGGTTCTCCAAACTACTCCAAATTTCTGCTGCTGGTTGTCCAGAACTGGTCAGAACCTGCTGAACACCACGTCTAGGTAGAAAGGACCTCAGAGATCTTCTAGTCCAACGCCTGCTTGAGCAGAGAATGTGTACCATTTCAGATAAATGGTTGTCCAATCTCTTTTTCCAAACCTCTAGAGATGGAGCACTCACAATTTCTGAAGGCAAACATGGAGGAATAGAATTTTCATGATCTTCCCCCTAGATATGACAAGTAATTAATCATAATCAGACTAGAGCTGGAAGGGATCTTGGAGGTCTTCTAGCCCAACTCCCTGCTCGCTCAAGCAGGAGACCCTATACAATTTGAAACAAGTTGGCTGTCCAGTCTCTTCATAAAAACCTCCAGTGATGAAGCACCCACAACTTCTGAATGATTGTTGTAACTGTCAGGAAAGTTATCCTTAGTTCTAAAGGCCATGTCACACTGCACCAATGGATGCAAAGAGGATGTAAAACAGACAAAAAGGCTTGCCGTGTGGAAACGCTATTTACTTCCACTGCCTCCGTTTTGCTTCCTCTCTATCCGTCCAGCATCCGTTTATTGACGTTTCATCCACTCCAAAAGTTTTGGGCTGCTCAAAACTTTTGCGTGGAAAATGTATCCAATTCGTCCATTCTGCATCTGCTACGCACTCCATTACGCATCCGTTATGCATCCGCTATATCCGCTTGGCATCCGCTGCACATCCGCGCAACTCATCCGCCCAGACGCAGGGAGGGAAGGGGAACGGACGCGAACGGAAGCAAACAGATGCCTAACGGATGCAGAACGGAAACAAAGCGTTTAAAACAGAAAAAACATTCGCAGAGGGGACCTATCTCGGATATTAAGGATGCCTAGGATGCTGAGGATGCTAGAGGATGCCTAGAGGATGCCTAGAGGATGCAAAGGGACACCTATACTGCCTATAAAAAGGGGGAGCAACTCGTCTGCATCTCACTTTCAGACCAGCAGCCCAGCTGTGCAGACCTCTGCAGCCTTCATCTGACTCTTCCTCTTCCACAGCATCCAGTCATGTCCACCGTGGATTGCGACAAAAATCCTTTCGGCAGCCAACATCCTTCTGCAACACTGCGAAACCATCTACAGCCTCTGTGAACAGTACTACGGAAGAAAAGGAGGCACCCAAAAAAAGTCTGGCTCCAAAGATGGTTCACCAGAAGAGCACAGTACGTACTTTACGACAAGCTGATGGTGGAGCTCAGGAGCGAAGACACTCGGGCGTTCCAGAACTTCATGAGGATGCCTCCATCCATGTTTGACGAACTTGTGCAGCGCCTAACACCCAGGGTGACAAAGCAAACACCAACTTCCCCCAGCCTGGACCTGGGCTCAAGGTGACACTCACTCTGCGCCACCTGGCCTCAGGGACCGCCTACAGGAGCATGCAGCACGGCTGGAGGGTGCCACCAGCACCATCAGCTTTGTTGTCAGAGAAGTGGTGCAGGCCATCATTGAAGAATACAAGGAGGAGCTCCTCCAGTGCCCCTCCACTGAAGAAGGATGGAAGAAAGTTGCAGAGCAGTGGTATCAGAAGTGGAACTTCCCACACACCATTGGAGCCATAGATGGCAAGCACGTGGCCTGCAAAGTGCCAGCCAAGTCGGGGTCCACTTATCACAACTCCAAGGGCTTCTTCAGCATCATCCTCTTTCGACATGGTCGATGCTGACTACAAATTCATGTACATCGATGCTTCAGGCAACGGCTCATCTTCAGATGCGAGGTATACAATGCCGAGTCACCTCAAGGAGGGCTGGAAAGCAACCTCATGGTGGGCTTCCCAGATCCAGACCCGTGCCCAACGACACGCAAGATGTGCCCTACTTCATCATGGGGATGACACCTTCTCCCTCACAACCTACCTAATGAAGCCCTACACCTCCAAATACCTCACCCGAAGAGAAGATCTTCAACTGCAGGCTGTCCAGGGCAGACGGGGTGGGGAGAACGCCTTTGGCATCCTGGCCAACAGGTTGCAGGTACTTCTCACCAACATGCAGGCATCGCCAGAGACCATGAGGAGGATCGTGGAAGCTTGCTGCATCCTGCACAATCTCATGCGCACCCGCTTACCCGGTCTTGCAGAACAGGCTCGTGGACCTCCAGCAAGGGCAATGGGGACATGGAGCCTGGGGAATCCGCTCCTCTACTCATTGCAGAATACCTTATGCCACCAGACTTGAACTTCTAGAGCTAGAAAACTAGAACTACGCTGCCTTCGGTCCAATCTAAGTATAGTACACAGAATTATATATTGCAATGTCTTACCTGTCAATGAATATTTCAGCTTCAATCATAACAATACAAGAGCAAATAGTAGATACAAACTCAAAGTTAATCACACCAAACATGATTGCAGGAAATACAACTTCAGCAACAGAGTGGTCAATGTCTGGAATACTCTACCTGACTCTGTGTTTCTTCCCCAAACCCCCAAAACTTTAACCTTAGACTGTCTACTATTGACCTCACTTCTTTCCTAAGAGGTCTGTAGGGGCATGCATCAGCTCACCAATGTGCCTACCTCTCCGTTATATTGTTTCTTTTATTTTTCTTATATGTATCCTTGTATTCATGACTATATTTTTACTTATACTTATTATTTTGAAGCAATTGACAAACCAAATACAATAAATAAATAAAAAAAATAAAATCATTAATTTTGAGATAGCTTTGCAGAGACAGAATAACAGCATGACAAGAGTTGGAAGGGACCTGGAGGTCTTCTAGTCCAACTCCCTACCTAAGCAGAAGACCCTGTACCATTTCAGCTAAAAGGTATTGTCATGCTCTTGTTGGAGTCCAGTTCTGAGGGGGAGATTTAGCAGCTCACAGGGAATGGGAGTGTGGCTCTGGTGGCTGTGGAAGAAATGGAGGAAGGCACAATCCAGCTGGGCATTCAGAGGAAGTCCCAGGCGCCAGCGCCTCTTTATCCTCGGGCATGCAGGGAGGAATGGAGAAGGGAGCAACTTGGGTTATGGAGAGAAAAAGGCCTGATCCCTTTCATTGGTGCAGCTGGGAGAACAGAATATAAGTGGGGCATTTGCACACGGCTCCTTGCTGGAAGCAAAGAATGCATTATCTTTGCCAAGGCTTTTTCTGGGTTTTGGCGTCCTCCCAACTGTGGGTCCTCTGAAAGTCTGCAATTTATCATCCGGCCTGCCATGTTAATTACTTCAGTGTGGTTTGTGGTGTTGTTTTTTATTTCTAGTTATCTTTACTTTGGGTTCGGACTGCATTTCTGCCCTCCATAGACTGTTTTTGAAGAGTTTGCAACCCAGCTGAGGATAATTGGACACTGGGGCCGCCAAGTTGGAGGCATTAAAGGGAATTTATTCTACTTTTGTGACTTTGTTATTTTTGTGTCATGCCCCAGATCATCATAGGAGTTATAGAGCAGAGGTGTCAAACTCAAGGTTTCCAGGCTGGATCTGGCCCTTGGGGTGCTTCGATCTAGCTAAGGGTGGAATTCTGCCTGTTCAGACAGGTTTGGGTGAATCTGTGATGACCCGGAGTCTAACACAAATGTAAAAAAAATCCAAAACATAAATAAATGTCCTTTAACGCCTCCAACTTGGCCCCAATGTTCAATAATTCTCAGTTGGCAATAAAACATACTTAAAAATAGTCTTCAAAAGAAAGCAATACAGTCCGAACTTAATGAGCAGATAGAGGTGAAATAAAAAATCAAAACAAACTACAATGAAGGAAATTCCACAACGGACCAGGATAAGTAATTACCAACTTCAAGGAGATAACAAGGCACAGTCTGTTGGAAGGATGCCAACCAAGATAACTTCAGCCCAAAATAACACACGCTTTACTTCTGGAAATGCTGTTTGAACTGGCTCTCTTATATACTAGTCTCACCAGCTGCCACCAATGAGGAGGANAGCCGGCCTCTGTCCTTCCCCAACCTCCTCCACAACCTCTGGAGCCACACCACCATTCCCTGTTGGCTGTTCCTCCTCTGTCTCAGAGTCTGGCTCTAACAAGGGCATGACAGAACCCTTAGCTCTGAAGATTGCCTGGGAATGAATCGGTTCATTTCAGTGATCATGTGGCCCCACCTACCTGCCCCTCTGCTGTACTGACCTGTATTGTCTCAGCTGATCAGCACAGAAGAGCAGATTGCCACTCCTCAGCTGTGCTACTCCCCCAAAGTAACATAGCAGGTAAGGATTTTTGCATCACTGTTCATGCATACACATGTGTGAAGCGCGCAATCACCAAACCTGTGGTTATAGCACCATCCCACCCCTGGATCTAGCCCACGGGGTCGGCCTGAAAGTATCAAAGGACCAGGCCATGGTGCCTATGCTGGCCAAAATGGCGCACAGGTGAGGCATACACGGCCCTTTTACAGCCCATCTTCAGCCATTAGAGTACTGCCAGAGGCCTTGGAGGCTGAAAACGGGCCACCTGCGCCCTCTGTGCAGCCAGATTGCAGCTGGGAGAATGCTGCAGGAGGCCTATGGGGGGGGTGCATGAGACACCTCCATCACCTTGCAGGAGGCCATGGAGGCTGAAAACAGGGTGCAGAGGGGCTGCACAAGTCACCCCATGCTCCATTTTGGCTGGCAGAGTGCTGCAGGAGGCATCTGTCCCATCTCCCTCCCCCTTTCTGCCTCTCCTCCGCCCAGCCTGTGGAGGAGAAATACAATGCTGATCCAGACCTTGAAAAAAATCCACTTTGACAGCCCTGATATAGAGGCAGAGGTGGAGGAGAAGGAGGAGGGGGAGAAGGAGACTTCTAGCTATTGCCTTCATGTCGATATGAAGCTTTCTGCCACCTGTAAGAAGAAGCAGGAAAAATGGTCTTCTGTCCCATTTTTCATGAAGAAAGTCCTTGGTGCTCTCCAAACTTGGTGATTTGCTTGCAAACATTTTATTACCCAACTAGGTAATATCACTGGTGCAATAGTGCATTACCTATTTGAGTGATGGAATGTCTGCGAACAAATGATCAAGTTCAGGGAGCATCAAGAACCCCAGAGTTCAACGCTGAGCTGCAGATATTCTCTTCTATCAGAAAGGATTCATTTTTCAGTGGCCTCACTGATCATTATGAGGGGGAAGAAAAAAGAGGCCTACTAATTATTAAATCTGAAAATGTGCTTGTCAGCATATCAGAGGCACAAGAGAAAAGCTGTCGGGGCAGCTGGCAAATCTTCTGAGGTTCGTCATGCATTTATTTTTTTTTAACTCTTAATGGCAATGATCGAGTCACCCCTAGTAAATGCTGTATGGGAGAAGCAAAGATGAGCAAGGTGGAATTTGCATTAAGATTATTTTCTGAAGGAATCAATTCCAAGAGGCTGAAAAAAAAAATCAGCTATTGCGTAAGTGTACATGAATTCTATGTCTGTGTGGAATTGTCAGCGTTCCAAGTAATGCACCCACAGAAAACAGAACAAAATAGAATGCTCAAAGAACAGGTTCCTCAAAGTACAGTTTATTGGATACTTCATATTGGCACAACTGGTGAAAGCTTTCACCTGATGAAAAGTAAGTTTCCCCTTTTCCCCCGAATCACTGGTCACGCTGTCCAATCTGGGTACTGGCTGGTTGCTTGGTTACTTGCTCTTCCCCTGGCCAGCCACCTGTGAGAATGTCCTTGGTTCCCACAGGACAACTTTATTGTTTTATCTACAAAACCCTACCTAACTATTCTCACCCCCCACCCCACTGTTGTGTGGTAACCCTGAAGCCTCAGTCAGCTTCACTCAGTCAGGGTTCACAGAAATTTGCATTCAGATCTCCACAGTAAAACCTGTTGCACTTCTAGTGAAGGAATTGAGAAGATGAATTCCACAATGCCTGAATGAAATCAGTCATGTCCAATCAGCAGTTGAAACCATGATTATAATCAGCAGTATTCCAATGTTTGAGGGGCTTCCACAGAGAAGAGGGGGTCAATCTATTTTCCAAAGCACCTGAAGGCAGGACAAGAGACAATGGATGGAGAATAATCAAGGAGAGAAGCAACCTGGGATTGGGGAGAAACTTTCTAACGGTAAGAACAATCAACCAGTGGAACAGCCTGCCTTCAGAAGTTGTGAGTTCTCTATCACTGGAGGCTTTTAAGAAGAGACTGGGTAGTCACTTGTCTGAAATGGTACAAGGTCTGCAGGATCCAATCTGGGTTTGTTGCTGGGACTAAAGGTTTAGTCCTCTGAACTTTCAGGCTTGTACAAGAGCCCATCCTGGGGGAACTTGGTTGAATGGGGAAAGAGAGGAAGGGCTCAAGTATGAGTCCAAACACTTTGAAGACTAAACTTCTGGTCCTGGTGACAGTGAGAATATTAATCAGTGGAATGACTTATCTTCAAAAGTTGTAGGTACCCCATCACTGAAGGCTTTTAAAGCCCCTGTCACACTGCACCAA
>BHFT01000894.1:0-65819 GCA_004320025.1 Laticauda laticaudata | reverse complement strand
AGAAAAAGCAGCTTATGTTTATGTAAATGTGTTTTCTATCTTCACCTCTAAGAATCAACAGAGATGACCGCATGAGAGTTTCTCTTCGTTGTATCCTCAAAGCGAATTAACACAGTGAGGATAGGCAGAGTTAGGGAAGGGTAGTAACTGGCCCAAAATCAAGCTGACATTTTTTTGTGGGTTCCGAGTTTTTGAATTGTGAATTCACTTGAGACCCATTGGTAAAATGACTGAAACTATATTAATATATCCATACCAGTGATGGGGATTCAATTTTTTTTACTACCGGTTTCTTGTTGGGCGTGGCTTTGGTGAGGTGTGACAAGAATGAAGCAGGGGAAACAAACTAAAATACTCAATCAAGAGAATAAGAATTTAATATGTGCTGGTTCTCTGGATATACTCAGAAATTTCCACTACCGGTTTCTCCAGCAACTTGGCAGACCTGATTGAATTAACCCACCACTGATCTGTACAAAAGAAAAATATTAAGCAACAGACTGAGAATAATTGGTTTACAATATTGTGTGATATCATTATATCAGTGGTTCCCAACTTTTTCAGTCCACCGCTCCCCCTTGGTGCTACAAAAATTCATCCTCCCGGTGGCCTCCCATCCAAGGAATGGGATTCAATTCTGTGAGCGTGGCCTAATTTTGAGGGTGTGGCTTAAATAACTGATCACATGACCTGATGCTGTGATTTCGTGGTTCATGTAACTGGATGGGCATAGCCAGGTGGCACCTAGCAAACCAATAAATAACAAGTGGTTCCTCATTTAATGGCCAGTTGTTTACTTAACCTGTTTTTGGAGTTTGACAGCCATGCACACACATACACCACACACTCCCTTCTAACCCTGCTGTGAGCAGGGTCATTGGGCACTAGAAATCGCCAAAGCATCTTCTGATTAGATTCTAGCCCGTGGACAGAATCTAATCAAGATGCTTTTTCAATTTTTGTTTGATTTGTTTTAGTTGTATTTCTTTATGTTGGCTGCTCTGCATTGACATGTGTGGCCCTTCTTGTGCACAGACCCAGAAGCTTTTGTGATTTCTTTTTGCAGCAAAAATTATCAACCTCTGGACATATTTGCTCTACTTTTCAAACGTGCCGCCACTGCTGATGTGCTAGGTGCCGGCCCCACAAGGATCCACCCTATTGGACCCGTTCCCCCGGAGGGACCTGCCCAAGCAAGTCTGAGTGGAGTGGTGCACCAAGTCAATGGGGTGGAGCCTGAGAGAAGGAAAGAAACGAGAGAGAAAAGGAAAGTAGAGAGAGAAAAAAGAAGAAAAAAAGGGAAGAAAGAAAAAGGGACAAACAAGAAAAGAGGAGAGAGCGGCATGTCGGAGGAAGGAAGGGACAGAAAGAAAAAGATAATAAGGGAGGGAGGAAGGGCAGGAGGGAAGGAAAGTAATGAGATATCTATTATGTTGAATCCAGCTCCATCAGGGTTAGAAAGAAGGTGATTGTGTGATGTTCTCCTTGTGAATTCACTAGTACATTTTTGGTTTTTTGCCTTCTTCAGAATTGGCCACTGTAATACATTGGGGGAAACATTATTTTTTATAGTTAATAATTTTATAGTTATAGGTGTGAGATCAGTTCCAATGGATCCAGTTTAAAAGCCTCAACAAAATGTGAGAGCTTCCTCATAGTCTTAACCATGTTTTCCACAAACCTTTATAGATGGTTCTAAAAGATGCAAAGGATGTTTTGATGTTAACTGGCAAAGATGCTTGGGCAAAGATTGTTTCAATGTGGAAAAGGGCTCAAGTTCTAAAACTAAGCCTCATTTCAATCTTGATGCATCAGTGCTCTCTCTTTCTCTCTCTTTTTCTCTTTCTCTCCCTCCCCTCTTTGTTCCTTTTTTCTTTCTCCCTTTTCTTCTTTCTTTTCTTCCTTCTCTTTTTTCTCTTTTTTCCTCTCTCTTCAACTTTCCCTCTTCTGAAACCTCCACCCCATTAACGTTGGGTGCACTGCTCTATCCAGACTTGCTTGGGCAGTCCCTCCCGCGTGCAGCGGGCTCAACTGGGGGTGGAATCCATGGGGGACCTGCACCAAGAACGCAGCAAGTGGCGACGTGTTTGGAAAAATGAGGAAAAGCCAGGGATTGGACTTTGCTCTTACTTTCCCGATGTGCTGCAGGGCCAAAGTGCCTCCTTTTCTCCCACATTTCTCCGTTCCCTTTCCTGCCTTTTCTCAATTTCCTCACTTGCTTCATTTTCCTTTCTATTTTACACACTTGGATAAAATAATACATAAGAATAATGAAGAAAAACCATTTTAGAAAAGGACCCTTTGTCTAATAGCAAGCACTTCCTATTCCACAGCTGAGATATAGCCAAATTTTCTGATGAAAATTATCTATGTCCTCATTATTAATATATTGGCAATTTCCCCAAAATGTTACTATGATATATTTTTTTCTGATGGGAAGTATCGATTGTTGCGCTTTTGAAATGATGAGGGCAGATGTATGAAAATTCAGTAGTCCAAGGAAAGAAGTGGAAAATGGAGGAGGAAAAAACCGCCAATACTTTGTTCTGGATCTTCATCAGGGGCTGTTTTGCAGGAGGAAGACATGGGGGGGTCCCAACTACAGTAAAAGGAAAGGGGGAGATTGCTTTCCCATGTGGGGCTGAGTGGGATCGAGAAAGGGGTATCTTACGAGAGAGGGATGTGGTTTCAGAGGGACGGGAAATTTGTCCATTTTCTCCTGCTTAAAGCTTCGAGAGAATCCCATTATGGAAATCCCCCCATCAAGGGGATAAGAGGAGAGGGCAGAGGATACCGCCCGGAATTGGGTGGGGAATCTAAGATTCCGTTCTCCAGTACTGCAGCGGCGTTCTTCCCCTGGCTCCTTCCTCCTCTCTTGGCACTCGGGTCAGCTGGGGTCCGGCCTCCTATGGTCTGGTAGTGTCCCCAATCTGGCCTGACGTGCGGCCTGCACACCTCCCCCTTTGCTCCTCCACAGCACCTCGCTGCGGCCCGCCGCGTCCCCTCTGCTCAGACTGATGCCGGGGGGGAGCCGTAAGGAACCACCTCTCGAGCTCATGGCTCTCCATTTACCCATCTGGAGTCTCGGCAGTCGTCAGCACCTGGGCACCCTCTGGGCACTTCGGGAATTCAAAGTGGCATCCTTAGTCCACCCCTCCGGCGCATAGAGAAAGGAAGAATGGATTGAGGAATAATGGGGTGGGCACCAAAAAGGAAGTTCCCACCCTCCCTCGGAGCTGGCTATGAAAGACCCCCACCTAGAATTCAGCCCTCAAGACTGAAAAGATTCCCCCTCCCCACGTTTTCTCTGCTCTTCTCTCTACTGCTCAGAGACTCTCTCCTCCACTCCAGGCTGAAGTCCCCAAGAGGAGACTCTTGCCCCGGAGACAAGATGCAACTGAAGAACAGGGAGAATTCCCATTTGGTAACTTCAGCTTTCGATTTCTTAGGCCCACTCCCAGCCTCAAAAAACTCGAGAGAAAAAAACTTTTCCACCAACCTAAAACCACACATTTCCATTTCATGGGTCATAGATTTCTTCGCTGTGGGGCAAGAGCTGCTTGACACCTGGACGGACACAGGGGGAGAAAGCGGTAGCCCATCTCGCTCGCCACCTGCTCCCCACAACAAAGACAGAGTGCCAGCACCCCCCTGCCACCTCTTAGTGCCCCCCTGCCATCCCCCTTGCCTCTTAGTGCCCCTCTAAGGCATCCCACCATTCCCCAGGGGGCGGCACCGCCCACTTTGGGAGCCACTGCATTATATCAAAACATTTTTTTCTCATCTTTTTCTGTAGTCCAGTGTTAGTGTTCAGTCTTTACAAGGGTTTTTAATCTTAGTTGCTTCTCCCTGTGCTAGGAGCTCCTTGGAAAGGTAATCTTTGTAAGTACAAGATAGTCAAAGATAATCAAATACACAGAATAGCGCAAAGCACACACTCTGCTAGAGAGAAGTTCCCTGAAGACGGGCTCCAGACCACGAATCTGAAAGCTTGGAAGACAAAACCTTTGGTCCTGGTAACTGACCCAGATTGGATCCTGCAACACATATATTCATCTTCATTTGTGAAAGATAATCAAGCCTAAAGAAACCATCTTGGCCGTTCATGTTCACCAATCCTATAGCAGTAGAACTGTTTTTATTCAGTTACCACAAGGGGCTTTTGTGAAAGACATTTCAGAGGGAAACTGCATATCTTGGCTATTAACTCCACATTAAGGCCCAGTTTACTCATGAAAACCTATTTAAAAGCCTACATTCTATGACTCTGCACTGACCATGTAAGACAGTCTGTTTGTTTGCCACAAGAAAGACCCTGCATAGATGAATGAGCTTTGCTTACAAATTGAATGTCTCCTGAATTCTGGACTAGTTGAGCCTAATACAGAAAGGAAGCAATCAACACATTTACTTGGAAATATATGCCACAAAAATCAGTACATCTCTTTTCTTGATCTAAATGTTTAGGATTGAGAGTAATTCTTTGAAAAGCTAGAGCGATGTTTAATATTTTCTCTCATTTGCAATAACGATACCAAAGTAATATCACCAGCTGTTTTTTTTTTTAACTTACATTGTGGTGCCACACATAGGGTGTGAAGGATGGAGTTTGCATTGTAACATTACAACTCATGTTTTGCTATTTATTGCCCCCTCCCTGCCCTGGGGATGCCTATAAATGCTCTTCAAATTTGCTCAAAGAAGAACAAGTTTTAGACCTGTCTAAGGGACTTTCTTTCAAAGTCCAAATTAGTTTATGCATCTGTGCGGGCACACACAAAATAACCAATATAAATTAAATAAAAAAGCATTTTGCTGTTTTGATGCTTGAGTAGGGTTACCTCAAGCCTCTTCAAGGAGTGATAACTGCAGAACTGCTGTGAATTGCAATGTACAATGTGAAGCTACTTTTCAAGGTTGCAATGCTGCTTTTGTCAATCAGACCCCGTCACTCCAGCCTCCTGCAAATATCTTGTCTTTAAGATTTATCTTGAAGTAGTAACTGTTCTAGGGATGATTTTTTATCATCATCATCATCATTATTATCATCATCATCATTATCATCATCATTATTACTTCCCATTTACTTTATTATTTATTCATTTTGTTCCATCCCACCATCTTTTTCCCTGAAGGAATAAGGCCAGTCTATCTTATCTTCTCAGATAGGTTAGGCCCAGTCTTATGTATGTTAAGCTCAAGGGACCCTACTCCATTTTGTGCATTTGATTATATGTGCAAACAAATAATTATCCCTCTTTCTCTCAGCAGCTTTAGTTAGTTTGTGTGTGTGTGTGTGTGTTTATACATACATACATACATACATACATACATACATACATACATACATACATACATATATATATATATATATATATAGTTTTTTAAAGTTTTCGCGGGCGTACTTTTTATTTGCGCATTTCATGCTTTGTTTCAGGCCTATTTTCGCATGTCCTTTGTACGTTGCTGCTCTTAAAGTTCGTGTAAGCAACAGTATTTTGGCAGAATCTTCAATCTGGGCCACTCAATCAGGCGCTTCTGTATTGTGCTTCTCATCAACGAACAAGAATACAAAGTCTTAGAATGATTGGCAGATAAGATTCTGCCGAAACGTTTGCTACAAACTTTAAAAGAGCACAAATATAATGATGATGGGAAATACCCCCCGCGCACTATAAATACTGAATACCATACATGATATTATGTCCACCACTACTGAAAACTTTTATTTATTATATAATATTGTTTTAATGTCATCACTGCCTACTATATATGCTTGCTCGCTTCTATGTTCGGCGTATTTTCCCACATCTGGCGTTGTCAGGCTGTGGCTTTTAAAGGGCCCCCAGTGGTTAGCAACGTTCGCAGAATCTCCATCTGCATCATCAGGCCTTCTGCTATTGTCATTGATTGATCAAACTCCAAAGTCCATATGAGACAGCAGACCCAGGCTCCTTAGCCAATCAGAATGGAAAAAGCCAAAGCCCTCGAATTATGAAACCAAGTGAGCTGTTCACCATCCACTCCACTAAGGAAGCCTGGAGTGGAGGTGGCAAGTTGGGGATTGCTGCCTGGAGAGGACGGCTCTGCTACAGACTTTAACAGCACCTACACATACGTCCGGGCATAATACCCCGACAGGCAAGCTACAACAGCCACACAAATGGTAAGTCACCGCCGCGAAAGCTTAAAAAACAAACTACTATATATATGTATATGTATATGATATTTCGTAAGATTTTCACAGGTAACTGGTAATGTTTAGGTCTAGGTGTGTTCGGTTCTTTTCCATGTACAGATTAACGATGCTCTCTTGGCGACGTAATTCGGCGAGGTCCCAACTCGCCATGCCTCAGAGCTGGTGCTTTCGGGCTTTGTATCAGTGACAAAGCAGTGTGTGAATCGGAGCTGCCGTCTTTCATCTATAAATACTGGTTAGTGGGGCTGGATGTGCTGGGTTGGTGGTTGGCACTGCTGGCCTTGGTCTGTGATTAGTTGATAGGAGTTGATGTTGGTAGGTTATATGGGGCTGTATTTGATGGACCTTATGAGTTTTTGTGTTAGATTATCTCTGGATTCTTGTGCTGTAAAAACTCTCACAAGGCCTCACACTAGGCCCAGTTATATCCAAATATTGCTAACTCCATTCAACACAATCTCAAGATGGCAGCAAGCTCGCAACCAAACACAGCCCCGAGCACACCAGCCTCCCCCACAGTATTTGACAGAGATGATTGTGCAGCTCCCGAGTGCGACAACTGCTTGCATCGGATGAAGCGAATAAACACCAGCCCTGAGTTGATGGCGAGTGGGAACAGTGGGACCTCGCCAAAACGTCACCAAGATACTCTTAATCTTACACAGGAAAAGACCCGAACACACCTAGACCTATATATATGTGTGTATATGTATATATATGTATATAAACTTAAGTTTTAGTTCTGAATTAAGTTCTTTTTTCCCCCCTCTATGCTACAGGAATGTTTTTCTGCTTATACATGTCTTTATTCTAAAGCTCCTTCAGTTCCTACTGTAGTAGTATAACTCAAATGTCTTTTAGAGTTTGAATTGTCACTTGCCCAAGCAATGAATAATCCAAAAGTGAACATTAACATCAAGATTCTATGTTGACTGCATGGAAATAGATGAAAAATTATGCTTTAAACTCTAATAATAGTATGATAACACATTGACAAATACATCGGTTTTAAGCACAAAATGCTCAGAGAGATATTTAAAAAATGCAAGCATATGCTATTAATCACATCCTTCTAATATCTATCTCTGACCTAATGTTCACAGTGATGTCTGTTACTACATGGTGGAAATGTAGCCATTTTGGCTACCTATGCACTGCTGATGAATCAAGCATCACCACAATAAGCAGAGACTGAAATTAAGGAATATACGTGCATTTGGTTCAATTGGCAACCATTAATGCTAATAACCAGCATCTTCACAAGTTACTAGTTCTGAATCATCTGCAAAGAAAACAACATCCATCTACTTTTACACTCCAGTGGATGAGGTGGGTCCTCACAGCGGGGCTGCACAGACTTTGCCATCTGGAGAATAAATCGAGTGTGAAGTATAGTATAGCTTGGGACCAGGCTCAGTGGCAGCAGCTCAGCAGTTATTTCATTAGTTCCAAACTTTCAGGGATTAAAGTGATCTCAGTTCTAAAGTTAGATAGGATAAGACAGACTGGGGAATAAATGGACATCGAAGATGAAGCCTCCCTCGTAGGCTTACTTGTAAAACTATCAAATATATAAACACCCCAAAACAAATGCCTTAGCTAACAGCACAATCACCCAATATCTGAATTAGCATCCCAAGGAAGAAGTCACACTACTGATCTTGGTATAGACATGTCCTCCCCTTTCAAAACAGAGAAGTGGGCACAGAACTGGAAAACAAAAAGAAAAACAGTATGCCAGTAACAATGTCTTTATTGGTCATTTTTCCTCGATGTGGGGGAAAAAAAGATTCATTTTTTTTCCAGCCTTGAGATAATTTGCCAAACACACCATGTCACAAGAATAAAAACCGTTTTGGGAAATATATTCTTTTTTTATTGGACTGGCAATAAAGGTGATAGTAGTTCTTTGTTTGTACTGGGGTCAGTTGACCATCCACACTGTAGTCCAAATGCTGGCTTTCCCTCCCCTCCCCCATCCCTTTTTCTTGCTATTGCCATAGGGTGGGAGGAAGGAAAAAAATCATTGTTGTATGACATGCAGCTTTTGCAGAGGTAAATGCCAGTAAACGTCAGAAAGTAATTGACAAATTAATGGTGCTAAATATAACAAAGAGGCATAGATCAGAATCAAGCTTTGTTCGGGTATGTGAGCTGGAATGGCTGTGCAAAGCAGCACCCCAAGAAGACTGTTTAATTACAGTACCTTTCAGTGCATGAAATGTTAAAAAATCTGATCTGGTATACTGGCAAGCAGATTGTAGCTTCTGCCTGATAGTTAATGGTAACTCCATATATTTCAGATTGCAGTAGAAAATTAATTACTGTAGTCGCAGCTAGAGTTAGTTGTTTTGTGACAGGACTGACATGATAAAACATGCAATTATGATTTAATGTTAGCCCCTGTAGTGGTTTGTTTATTCAGCCTGACACTGCTGAGGCTTTTGTCTCTTGTCTATACCAAGAGTCACCATACTCTGGATTTCAGCTTTTCTTTGTCAAAAGCAACCTACATATTTTTTAAGGAGGCCATTAGTCCTGCAGGATTACTTGGTGCCAAGAGCAAAACTTATTTAACAAGCTGATGCCCCTCTCTAGAAATGCCATGTCTAAACAGCCTGGTCATTTTCTTTTCCATTTCCCTGCTGAGAATGCGACTGGGACAAATAATCACATTACTGTTTTTTTTTTTTTAAAGCAAAAGGGATAGGTGGGTAAAGGCAAATAATGAGAACAATTTAGCTACCACTTTTGTTCTAAAAAAAGCATCTTGAAATGTAGTTTGTAATGGCTCTTTCCTATTCTCCAAAGCTAAAAACATATTAAGGAAGCAGTCAAAACTGAATCTGGAGATCCTGCCCCAAATAAAATAAATGATGTATTTATTGCATGAATAACCTCACTTTTCCAGCAATGAATAGAAAGGCAGGATTATCCATTCCTTTTGTTAGATTACTCCTCCTTTTTAACAAATGAAAAACAGACATTAACCCTGCATTTCATCCAAAGCTACATATGCAACATTTGTAAACATGGAAGGATTTAATATATATAGTTCAGCTTTGTTCGGGTATTTTCCCACGTCATTGTAGTTGTGCTTCTAAAGTTGTAGCAACGTTTCGGCACAATCTCATCTGCCATCATCAGGCTTCTATATTGTAAATGTTGCTACAACTTTAAAAGCACAACTACAATGACGTGGGAAAATACCCGAACAAAGCTGAACAGCATGCAAGTAAGTACCTGCGAAAACTTAAGAAAACAAATATATATATATATATATATTTATACACACATACACACATATCCTGTAACCCAACTGAGACTAAAAACTGAATGGAACTGGAACCTAGGTCCCTCTCCAATATAAAGTCACCACCTCCATGGGGTTAAAAAGACACAATCACATGTTTGATGCCCCGCCCCTCTTTATATGTGTTGTGGACATCACTTTTATTTTTTAAAATCCTCCCTTCTCCCCCCACTTCCTCCCTCCCCCCAACATCACTGTTTTACCAGAAATAGAAACATTAGGTGTAATAACATCAGGATTTATTTTCTGAGGCAATGTTATATTCTTTGAAATATATAGCATTGAATCTCAATATTTTACTTTTGGGAACAGTTAAGGTTATCAGGATTTTTGGAGGTGGGCTTCTTCGATCCAATGTCCTCTCTGAAGTTCAGGCAGACACAACATTTATTTCTCTCTACTGCCTATTCACTCCCAGCCCACACTCATTATAAAAGGACAGATGCAACAGGAAAAGATGAATAACCAGTGTTGAATTATCATTTGGCACAGACCAAGATATGTGTCCAAATAATGAGTGGCTGCTAACTGACATAAGTCTTTTTCTTTACTTTTTGTTTGAAACTAGCAAGTTTGATTAGTTTATGGGTTAATGTATTGTATTATTAATGTATTGTGTAAAATCAGAAAAATAACTCTTTAAATAATCACGTTAAAGACATATCACATAAATATCTCCAGCTAATATGTTTATATATTTTTTTCTCCTGAACATCGGTCTCCACAAATGGAAATAATTAACATGGCAAAGAAATATTTGGAAGCCTTCCAAGCATAATTACAGAATAAAGACTATGGCATCCTCTTGGTATATACAGGATACAGAAGCGGGGCTCAAGCAGAATTAAAGAGCTTCCATAGTTGATGCACCCATCAACTAGATACATCTTCCCACTTTTTATTTCCCATCTCTTTCTTCATCTAAATTAGGCACCAATACTTCCGGTATGATAGCCCCAGGATTATTTTTGTAAGAATTAATTAGTTCTACCAAAGATTAAAATGTTAAAAGATTAAGAGCCATAGTGGCACAGTGGTTAGAATGCAGTATTGCAGGCTAATTCTGCCCACTGCCAGCAGTTTGAGTCTCACTGGCTCAAGGTTGACTCAGTTTTCCATCCTTCTGAGGTCAGCAAAATGAGGACCTAGATTGTTGGAGGCAATAGGCTGACTCTGTAAACTGCTTAGAGAGGGCTGTAAAGCACTGTGGTTTGTAAGTCTGTTATTGCTATTGCTATTGCAAAACAAACAGACCCTATGGTGTTTCTTTTTCTGCATCTCCTTCAATACCCCTCCAAACCCCAGATTTTTACAATACATTGATAAAGTTAATCTGCTGCCAGCGCTACTGGTGGTAGAGTTGACAGTATTTGTGGTGTTTCCAAGTGGCTGCAAAATCTGCAAGGACCCAACTTCTGGACTATAAGGCTCTTCTGAAGAATCTGATCTTGGTTCTTTCCTTCTCAGTTCCTTTTGCTCGGCTGAGGTGGATTAACTCCAGCTACTCTGATATGCCCTCCTAGAGGTCAGCTAGAGAGCTTGCAAAGAAAGACACACTCACAGCCTTGGTGGCCAAGGATAGTAATTGCAATGTGCCCAGCCCAGCTGGGGAGTACTTTCTCTGCAAATAGTCCCCCCAAGTTTCTTGTGAGCCTGCTATCTTGCTGCCTTAGCCACCACATCAAGCAGCTTGGACTGAGGCACCAATCCAAGAAACTGGAACATTTGGCATTCAGAACCATACATTTTTTAAGTTATGTGGAAAAAAATATATCCAGCTGTGTAGAGCTTTAAGCATTGAAATGGAAGCATCTCTAGGAAAATGATGGACATATGGTAACCCTAGTAAGTGCTTGCTCTCTCTCGACAACACACAAGCTCATCCTGAAGAATACACTGTTATATTTGGCATCTCCTACAGCCATTTGGATTCTCCTACAGAGATGTTTTTCACATTCTGCCCGTAGTATATGCTTTTCTGTATATTTAGCTAATTTAGGCACATAAGCAAATCACTGCCATAAGCAAAATAATAATAATAATAATTTTAGTACTTCGGGAAGATGATATTTTTTATTTGGTGATTTTTTTAAATTGCCTCTTCAATAACCTTGAGAGATGCTGATATCAATTTCTGTAATATTTCAGCATACTTAGTCTCCATATGTTTCCAGTATGAAATAGTTGCCATAAATGCAAGTAGCCCACAAACTCCATCATGGAATTGTAATTGTAGTTCAGCTTGTACATCAGTCGGGTTAAAGGGATTCACAGATGCTTAATTTTAGCCTATAAAACCCAAACTGAAGCCCCATTTCACTGTGAAATCTACTCTTATAGATTTCTGCAAGGGTTTTTTTTTCTGTGTTCGAATGCTTCTTCATCCAAAGAAAAGTATTACCTTCCACAAAGTATATCAATACAAGAAAAGGTGAAAATAGGATAAAACTCTTCTGCCTGTAATTGTAGTATAAACTGGGTTCTTTTTTTCTAATATGAAAATAGATATTAATATTTGATCCTTCATCTTTGGTAAGAAGTACAGGCAGTCCTTGACTTACAACCACAATTGAGCCCAAAATTTATGTTGTTAAGTGAGACATTTGTTGTGAGTTTTGCCCCATTTTACAACAATTCTCGTCACAGTTGTTATGTTAGTCATGGTTATTAAGCTTCTTCATTGACTTCGCTTGTCAGATCATTGCAAAAGGTGATCACATGGCCTTGGGATAAAGCAACGGTTATAAATATGAACCAGTTGCCAAACATCTGAATTTTAATCATGGGCATGCTGTAGCATAGTCGTAAGTGTGAAAAAATGGTCATTAAGTCATTTTTTTAGGGCCATCGTAACTTTGAACAGTCACTTATTGAACTGCTGTAAACAGGAGACTACCTGTAATGCATTCCTAAAAGCATTTCCCATGAACTTAGATCAACAACAATCATTTGGAATTGTTACAGAATATGGTCCTGTGATCAAAATTCGTATGTATTTTGGCATGTATTTACGAAGATTGCAGCATCCTGGGGTTGTGTGATCACCATTTGTGACATTTCCAGCCAGCTTTCAACAAGCAAAATCAATGGGGGAAACTGAATTTACTTTAACAATTGTCACAACCACTTCACAATTGCAGTGATTTATTTAACAACTATGGCAAAAAAAGTCATAAAATCTGGTATGATTCACTTAACAACTGACTGTGGTTGTAAGTCAAGGATTACCTGTAAAGAGACCATGTCTCTTGCCCATGTGATCATGGAAGTTTCTCAAGGCAAAGAAGCAACCCAATGTAAAATGTGTAAACATGCAGAGTCTTCGCATGAAAAACCACAGGCCAATCCTAAATTTCATTGCTACTTTTAGAAATGCTGCTGAAGTTTGAAACATATTTGGCTTAGTTTCACTGGGCTCTTTAGCAAAAGCATGTACTCCAGTTGTAACCACTGAGTATTGCTTCATACTGTGTTTATTTTTGAAATTAGTTTTTCTAGTCCTACAATGCAAATATTTAATTTGCACAGTTTGTAATCAGAAAAAAACAACACAGCAATTGTGACTTCCATTCAAAAGGCCTCTTCACACCCTTAATTATGTCCTTTTTCAAACAAAATTAATCTGTCTCGGCAATGTTTTGTAGCCATTGCAACAGGGAAGGAAAGTCTTCCAATATGTTGTATAATCATTGCCACAGCTAAAAAAATCCTTAACAAAGGAACTTAATTTTTTGTGCTGGTAAGAGGAGAGATTCCAGAGCATTTGACACATAATTTCCTGATTGATTTGTAATAATTACCAATTAAATATTAAATTACACATGAACAGCATTTACCAGCCTGTATTTCCAATAATTTAAAACATTTATTCTTTAAACTTTAACTCGTGGTGACTGAAGGATGATACGGCGATTTTACACCATGCTTGTCTCAAAGTTGCATAAGTATCACACAGATTGATTTACTATTTTATTATAATTCTTGAATTTTCCTTCCAGTATTTTGTTTGTGAACTGCCCAGGGTTACACTACTAAGCTATCTAAACCAAACCAAACCAAATCAATTTTTTTAGCTCTAGAAACACATTCCACATAGACTATATCTTATTTTGACGTGTATCTCTCTCGTTCTTTCTCTCCCCCTCTCTCTCATATTTAGGAATTGCCCCTCTCCGTCATAGAGCAACTCTTACCTGGAAAAGACATTAGAGAACTGTACTTCAAGCTTTGCAGTTTGAAATTGAGCAAATTTTTCATATGTGTATGTTAATGCTTTCCATTTTCCAATTTCGATATTCTCCAAAATATCATAGTATTAGAAAATGCTGGTTTTAACTTCTAAAACCCTCACTGGGTTATTCAGATTATTAGCTTCCCTCCTAGACTCCTGCTATCCATTTTTCACCAAACAGATTGAGGTGGGTGGTTATTATTTAAAAAAAAAAAGACTTCTAGTGTGGGACTCCAACTATTATTATTATTATAAACTTTTATTCATTAAACATGAAATTCAGTCAACTGAACATTTAAAAATGTATCACAAATACCAGTGACTGGTGTTAATGGTTGTTACGGATTGCTGCCAGCATCCTAGGTATTAACCAAGTATCTTCTTAAAATACACAATGTTCTGAGTAGCGCAGGGTGTTTTTTTTAGTTTTTGTTTTTGCAGTTCTGCTGGTTTTATTTCAGGAAGCTTCAATTTCTTGATGTGTTTTGTAAAATTCTTGGACATGGTACCAAGTGGCCCGATAACAGTGAGTATCACTGTTACATGTTTTATCCATAACCATGTAATTTTGATGGCCAGGTCACGATATTTTGTGATTTTTTTCCAGTTCTTTTTCTTCGACACTGAAATCCCCTGGTACAACGATATCAATAAATTGCACACTTCGGCCTTTGACAACTGTAATATCTGGCATCTGGAGCACCACTTGAACACCATCAATATTGACAAAATCACCATCAATGATTTTACTTTTCCAGGAACAGCTTACATTCTGCCACAATACCTTTATCACCATCAAACAACAACATTACCTATGCCAAATCCGTGGGAAGGAAACAACAGCTGGGTAAAAATGCCAAATCTAGTAGAGACATCTGGCTGACGGTATTACCAGCCATATAACAGCTGATACCCACAACATTTAAGATGTACTCTTACTGTATATTAAGTTATAAGGTTGTTTCTCTCTTGTTTAACTGGTTTTTTGGCTTTTAGTCTATTGGCTTTTTGTGGTTATATTGGTGTATTTTTTCATGCGACTCACTATTGCAGTAGGAATGGAGAAGCCATGTTTAACATCTCCAGCCCTATGCACCTTGTCAATTTATATGCTCTTCTGGTGAGCTGCAAAACCAGGCTCATAATAGAGTTTCCAATGAGCATTTCCTACTCCCTTTTCAAGCCCATATTCACAAGGCAGAATATGAAAACAGGAACAACCTTAGACTAGGAACACTGAATTCTGAATCTCAGATCAGTATCTCTATTAGTACAGGGATGCTAAGAACGCATAAGGATGAAGTATAAGGATGCTTATACTTCAACATTTTAACGTTGCTTACTCTCTTTGCAGCACTTTTATATTGCTGCATGAGAGAAGATTGTTGGAAGAGAGAAAACACTTTCTACCCCACAGATTTGCAATCTATTCTGACTGCACTTAAGAGTGCAGTATCTGCACTATTGTGACTGACCTAAGAGTTCCAGTTGAGCTCCATCCATTTCATGCCACCTGGGTTGCTGTTCTCACAGGTTTGTAACATTCATAAGAGGTTTATAACATTCGTAAGAGCCACACCATTAATTATGTGCCGCGGCACCAGTTATTACAACAATTTAATTTTCAGTTGCTTGTTAAGGTTTGGTCCCCTTGTCAGAATATCTCCTGTTTCTCCTTTTGCAGAGCCTTGCTCCGCTGAACCTCTTGCTTTTAATTCTGGGATCTGGGGAAAGACATCAGAAGCCCAAAGACACCTCCTTTCTATTGTGCCATTCTGTCTTTCATATTCTTCCCAGCTCCCCCATCCTATTTCAGCTTCTGCTATTTTGCTTTCAGCAAGGCCAGGCCAACCATTTAGTAAAGTGTTTTTGTTTGTTTTTGCCGTTTTCCTCCTTGCCTGCAGTCCGTGTTTGCAAAGCATTTAACACGACACTAGGCGGGTTAATTTAGTATACTGGTTAAAAAAAAAAAAAAGCAGGCTATTTGGAGTGTCTTGCAACACTGACATGTTTTCAACTTGAAAATCAGATGTATCCATCCCAAAGGAAAGAGCCTTTGCCAAAGCTTTGTTTATATTGATGCCAGGTGCAAGCTGGCACAACCGTGATAGTGACACATGAACACTAAACAGTTTGCAAAAAAAAAAAAAAAAAAAAAAAAAAGCTCCCAAAATGAAATTCTGTTGCTAGAGAACCAGGTTTTAAAAATATCCCACCACATTGAATGCAGAAAGCCAACTTCCCTGGGATAATTTTTTCAGTAGTTTCCTTCAACTGGCTTCTAAGTCCCAACCTCTGTCCTGCACAAATATATCAATAGTTCTTCCTGATCTCATAAAATAAGTGACTTAATTTTGCTCTTTCAATGAGTGTCATACTTTTCTTATCTCAGGAACTTTCTAAAATGACTTGCGCTGATCTTGTGTTTCTGGTATGCAAAGATACAGACCAAGCAATGAGATAAAATGTCGTCTATTCACCTACTTGTGATTCATCTACCTTGTCCATTTGGGAGGCCTTTCACCTTCTCTGATCCTTTCCTCCTCTCACTGTCACATAACTTGGGAGTTAATGTTGCTTCTTACTTTCTTCATCAATGTCAATGGAGCAAATAAAATATAAATGCTGGGCTTGTTCTGTCACAAGGTAAGAGTTACCACAAGTAAAATAACCATGACTTTTTTTTTAAATTACCAAGCCAATCTACTTTGAAGCCCATCTTTTTTAAAGATATACGTATGGAAATGGTTTGAAAAGGACGGTCCATTTCTGAATAGATCTCTAGATCTATTGTAGCAACTACTTCTGTCATTTGCTTCCTAATTGCTTGGTTGCTAGAAGTTATAAATGGAATTGTGATTTCTCTGTTTAGCCTCTTTCCTCAAACACTTAAAACAATGCAAATTGTTGTTTTAGTGGACTTAAGAACAATAGACATAATCTTTTCTGATTTTGATGAGAGATCAACCTAACCATGCCAAAGGTTAGATGATGGAGCTTTTCCAATTTGTTTGGTCCTTGTCATTTAGAACTTCCTTCTCTAATATGTCCATCAGCTTCCTTCATTTTTAGCATTCCCAAACAAGTTTGCATTTTTATTTAGCATGGTTGTTGAATGTGCAAATGTAAAATTTAAATTTGAATTTACATCTGAATGCTGCTGACATTTTAACATCAACTTGATATTGGTGTTTAAACAATGGCTAAAGGTTTTAATCATTTAATTGGTTGATATTTTTATTTTATTATGAGCTACCTCATTGGTCGAATGTTCTCCCCAAAAAACTTAATGCAGATTGCTGAAACAAGCAAATACTTCTCCATGTGGCAAATCCATCTGGATGGTTCAAATGCATCTTCTTCAGCTGCTTCTTTGTTTTTCTAGCTTTTTTGTTATTCTTCACTTTTTCTTTTAACCCCTTTTTCTTTCTTCTATGTTTCTATAGGTTTTTAAAATCTTTGTAATGACTTCTTTTAATAAAAAAATATTCATAAAAATGCATCCTCTTCAGACATTTTTCTGACAAAGTCAGAGATGTATACTGCAAATGGTTGCGACATTTTGATGATAATTACCAAAGGCTAGAAAAAATGACTTGAGTAATATTCTCAGCCATGACACAATATTGCTTCTCTATCCCTTCAAAGGTAAATGCCAGGAGAACACAGAATATAGGAAGTACTCAATCAATATGCTTTGTTTAAAATAGAAGAACAGTGTTGCTACTCACAAGAGTGGCAGGAGAATATTGTCATTGTTTGAGATGATGGTCAAGTAGCAGAACCTCAAAATTCCTAAAATATACAGTAAACCTGGCTAGTTGTAAGAACAATAAGTTAATTCCTCATCCAATGAAACAAAACTGAGTAACAGTTACTACCTCTATCTCAGACTTTTTCTACTGTTTCAGGTTTTCAAAATCATTGAGATGTCTCAAGAGCTAAGATTCCCAAAGGCCAGTTCCCTGCCTGAAGCCTTTTGTTACTGAGCGCACTGTCTGAACAATCCAACAGCAAAGTTTCTGTTTCTCTCGCTGCCAATTTTGTTTCATCCATTTTCTAAGATTTGTGCCTTCAGTCCTCCTTCAACTGACAATCACGTGCCACTAACTGACCTTTCCCCATTAAATTGTTTCAAACTGTCAGCTTGAAGCCATCCACAACAACTGTAATTAAAACAGCCCCAACTATGATATGCCCCATACATAGAAACTCAGTTAGGCTTTGACTCTACCAGTTGGTCTAAAATCTTGTACAGAGGTCAAAGCACACATACACCATAAGGTTAAATAAACAGATAAAAATACAGTGTTTTTTTCATACTTTCTATCTAAACCCAGCATTTGTGCCACTAAGCCATCAAGGCTGTAAACATTCAGCTGTCTTACTTCATTATGCATGCATAAACACAAATGAGGTTATCCTAACAAACTAACAAACAGAAGGTGTGAACTGCTAAGAATATTCAATCAAGCTGAGATGACGAACTAATAATATTTTGAACAATGCAAAATTATAAAGTTTTAAAGTAATAATAAGTGAAAAATGCAGATCAGGGTATAAGGTCTAGCTTTTAAAAACTGTTGAAAGCAAGACTAAGTCATAGTAGATAAATGAACAATGAGCGTCCTGTTGTGCATTATTGATTCCTTAGGTTTATTTAAAGACATAAGTCGACATTTACATTGTTGAGAAAACCATTATGCATTATGCAAAACAGGTGCATTCCAGTTAGTACTTGGATCAGAATTTTCTTTAGAAAATCCCAAAGAAAAAGGTAGGAGCATAATAACTCCTATATTGCCTTCAACAAAACTGCATATGTAGATAGTGCTGCAAAGAAAAACTCCTTATACCATTATCTTGAACCATACATGGTAAAGAGTTTTAATAATGCCACATGTCCCCATGATTCCAGTCTTCTAAGCCAATTTCAATACCTGGTTAATAAGCATAAAAATGTGACATTGGCTAAAAACATAAATTAAAAAGGAATATAAAATCTATTTCCAGAGGTTCATTGGCTATATATGAACATTCTCACTGCTTGTTCAAACATTTGTCCTGAAGTTCCCAGAATTCCCAACCACCAAAACCATCACAGGTTACACTTCTGGAGTTGCAACTCTAATCAGCAAATAGGATTACAGAAACTGAATGAGCTGCATCAGTCATTTTTGGCTCTTCTTGCCTGTTACAATTCTGTGACTAGTAATGATATCAGATAATTGCAGAAAAGACTCTGAAGATGAGGCTGGAAAAAACATTCATTTGGCAGATTTTAGATTTATTTCTTTTTAATGATCATACAACAGCAAGAATTTTTGGAAGATTATGAATCTTGAATCTGTGCCTCAACAGAAAGCAAAAAACTGCAATTTGCAGATGGCAAATTGCTTGCTGCAATCTGAAAAGGCCTGTGTTATAATGGCAGAAAATGAGACAACATACACTTCTTCCTCTGTCCATCTGCCAGTGTTATGGTCTTGAGTGGGGGTGATATTATTGTAATTTGGACATTTTGCAAGCAAATTTTGCTGTTCTCCCTATGTGTCATCACAGAAAAGACTAGAAATAAGTATAAAGGAAATTACTATTGTCTTGGTGCAACATAATGTTGACACTAAAGTCAAGATGTAGCATTGCTATTTTTCTTCAGGAAATTAGCCCCTTCAATTAATATTGTATTGTCGTGATATTAAAAAAAATGTTGAGGCTTGAGAAAGAATGCAGAAAAGAACAACAAAGATGATTAGGCGACTGGAGGCTAAAACATATTAAGAACGATTGCAGGAATTGGGTATGTCTAGTTTAGTGAAAAGAAGAACTAGGAATGACATGATAGCAGTGTTCCAATATCTAAGGGGCAGCCACAAAGAACAGAGGGTCAACCTATTCTCCAAAGTACCTAAAGGCAGGACAAGAAGCAATGGATGGAAACTAATCAAGGAGAGAAGGAACCTAAAACAAAGGAGAAATTTTCTGACAGAACAATTATTCAGTGAAACAATTTGCCTTCAGAAGTTGTGAATGCTCCAACACTGGAGGTTTTAAAAGAAGAGATTGGACAACCATTTGTATGAAAAGATATGGGACACGGGCATCAAACTCGATCGTGTCACGTGATGTATCATTATGTATTGCAATGTTTTTTTTGCCTTTGAAGAGGCAGGGTGGGCTTGGCCTGCGCATGATGCATCTGGCCTGCAGGCCGCCAGTTTGACAGGCCTTGTATAGGGCTTTCTGCCTGAGCAGCAAGTTGGGCTAGAAGATCTCCAAATGGCACCTAATACATTTTTTTCATGCACAGGATCTGTTTCCTATATTCATTTATCTAGTAGTCCTGGACTAAGTAATGATTACTGTTATTTCTATTCCAGAACTAGTGCACACATTTCGTTCATAATCTGAGGATCAGATAATGAGTGAACAATCATGGAACCATCATCACTGTTAAAATGCTCATCAAATGTCAAACGTAGCAGACTTTTCCTCCAATGGTAAGACAGTACATATGTATTCAATCACTAAACTTCGACAAGTATCTCTTCAAAATCTACTTTAAAGATTTGGTGAATTTTTCTCAAGGATGCTCCAGATCCAATCCAACATTGAATTACTACTATTATGAACTTCACCTGCTTTTCCTACTCTCCTGATTTATTGTTTCTGGTTAAATTTTAACATAGTTGCCTTGATATTAAAAATGTATTTCATAAATTCTATTATGATAAAAAATCCACGAAGTTGTTTGTTGCTTAACTTCTGTGCTATATTTTTCCAAATGGAACTTGCTTTCAACATATTGGCAAAAAGCATAGCAAGTCTGTTGCTCTCCAACAGTTTTTTTTTAATTACACTGTTTTATTTTGCTGTTTTCTTCTTAGAAGTAACATTAACATTCTGTTGTTCACACCTAATGTCTAATTTCTGTTATTTAAGAAATGTTGAATGTTGTTTTCGTTGTACGCATAGATCATCATCCTTTCATAATTTTTCAGGGCACACAGGTAGTCCTTGATTTTTGACAGCAATTGAAACCAGTATTTCCACAGCTAAATGATGCCATCACAAAGTGTGACCATTGCTTAAGGCCCGGTCCCACTGGCCGATGGATGCAAAACATATGCATATAGGACATAGCGGACAAGCAAAATTTCGGGGGTAGCTCCATCCGTTGTCATCCGCTCCAAAAAGTGGTGAAAATTTGCATAAACAGGAACGGAAAAGAATGGAAAAGAACAGATGGGGTAGTATGTAGTGGGGATGTAAATGGATGTTCATCGGAAGCCTAGCGGATGAAAGCAGATGGAAGGGGATGACACCTCTGAAGGGTTACGGGGGATAATTGCGAAGCGGACACATAGCGGGTGAAGCGATGCATCATGTACGCCTAAAGGAAAGAAAGGGATGCCACGCAGATGTATATCAGATGCAAACCGTTCACTGCTCATCCTTTCTATTTCCGTGCTACTAACAATGTATAGACGTTCCATGTACCTTTTCTTTCTTCCTCTTTCCGTTTTCAGCTGCAGTGGATGTGAGTTGTGAGGATGCCCAGAGGATGCAGAGAAGATACAGCGGATGTTTAATGGATGATAATGGAAAAATAGAACGTTTGTTGTCGTATGTCGCGGATTTACATACATGGCGGAAAGTTCATCCGTTCACAAAGTTTTGTGCAGCTCAAAACTTCTTGTGTGGATGAAATCGCAGTGGACAGATGCTCGACAGATAGAGCGTATGAAACCGTATGCAATGAATACACAACGGATGCATAGTGTTAGATGGCAAGCTTTTTTTAACGTTTTACATCCTCTTTGCATCCATAAGTGCAGTGGGACTGGGCCTTTAGCGATGGTAATCCATGTAGTCTCAGTTCTCATAGTTAACACCAAAGTTAGTTTCAAATCTCAGACTATCAGAAAGATAAGTGGCAGCCGCCAGGTGGGGGAAAGAGTGATGGGGTGCATGGGAGTTTGAGAAAGGCATGGTGGAGATTGGGGAAAATGCATGAGGGTGTGAGGAGGTAAATGAGAGGCATGGCAAGGGTCAGTGAAAGATGCACAAGAGTGCAGTACAGATCAACAGAAATTGCACAAGGATGCAATACAATTGGGGAGAGTTGTGCATGGGGGAGTGAGTGGGTGTCTGAGTGGGCCAGGTAAGGCATGTTGAAGGTTGGGTGAAAGTTCAGGAAGATGTGTAAGGGTGTGAGGAGATACCTGAAAGGTATGGCAAGGGTCAGGGAAGGAGGGACAAGAGTGCAGCAGGAGTCGGAAAAGCTGTGCAAGGTTGTAACATGGAGAGTCTGTGAGTGTTTGGCACAGCACAAATGCAGAGGGCTGAGGAAGGTGCATCGGTAGGACACTTATCCCAGCAATTTGCAATCTTCCCTGCTGGTTTCTCCACTGATTTCCTGGGAAAGCTGGCAGCCAAAGTTGCAAATGGCAATCATGTGATTGTAGGACATTGCAATCAGTCATAACTCCAAAGAGTTGCCGAGTGTTCAGATTATGATAATGTGACTGTGTGGATACTGGGCTGGCCAGAACTTTGAAGACCAGTCATAATCATACTACCGCCTCTTACAATACTAGACAACACAGTATCAATAGTACAGACCTTCAAATTTCTAGGTTCTATCATATCACAAGATCTAAAATGGACACCTATCATCAAAAATGTCATCAAAAAAGCACAATAAAGAATGTTCTTTCTGCGTAAACTCAGAAAGCTCAAACTGCCCAAGGAATGCTGATCCAGTTCTACAGAGGAATTATTGAGTCTGTCATTGCACCTCAGTAACTGTCTGGTTTGGTTCTGCAACCCAACAAGACAGACACAGACTTTCAGAGGATAATTAGGACTACAGAAAAAACAATTATTACCAATTGTAATAATTATAACAATTATTACAGCCTGCCTTCCATTGAGGATCTGTATACTGCACAAGTCAAAAAGAGGGCTGTGAAAAGGATTGCCCTATTAGATTATACAATAGAATTATATTACCAGCTACCCGTGTTTCTCATATAATAAGGCCGGGTCTTATTTTTTTTTGAGCCCCGAAAAAATGGCTAGGCTGTCTTTTTGGGAGTGACTTAATTACCCCCTTGCATCTTCAGACGGGCAGACGGCGATGGCTTGGATATTGACCTNCCCCATTTTGCATGTTTTAATATAGGCCTTAATTTGGGGGGAGGGTCTTAATTTCATTTCATGCCTATAAAACATGCCAGGACTTCCTATTGGGGAAGGCCATATTGTTGGAGAAACAGGGTACTAGGAATTAAGTTTACTAAGTGCAATTGAGAGGAATGCTTCTGTACCCTTGAATACAGAATGAAAAGATCTGTTCTCTACTTTTCTTGTGTCTGCAGCAAATGAGGCACTGCTCTAAGCAATGTTTTTCGTAATAAACATAATTTCTGATGTTGCCTTCACCAATGTCACAATCCCTCTTGGGCTATTCTCCCTTTGTCTTCTTTCTGTTCTCTTGAGAAGCCTGCCAAGAAGGGACTTGCTTCCAATACAAGATTTATGCTGATGCCTCCACCAAACGATAATTTTAAGACAAAATTCCATAGCTCAGCTTTGCTATCAGCTTAAACAAAGTTGTAAGATTTGTATTGCAGCTGAATTAGACAGATAAAAATATCTGTAGAAATACTATATTTTTTCCCCATCAGCGTGGTGATCTTTTCTTCACCGTCATAAATTCTTTTTCATCTGTCTGCATGGTACTTTAACTATCAGATTTCTGATCTGCACTGCCTGAAGAAGAAGAAGCCAACGGTGCAAGCTCCCAATTCTCTATCATAATATATTGGAACTGAAATGTAAAATTTGAAAGATGAAAATGTACTTATGCTTTATTCAAACTATAAATTTGGGTACCAAGTAATCATTTTTTTCAAACACAGTAGGAGGCTTGTGTTCAAGCAAAAGTAATGCAAGCATAAGAATGACATGGCCAAAACCTCAAAACCCATCATCTTTTCCTCTCTGGGCGATCAAAAAGAGCTCCCTGTGGAATGCTGTTGGCAGAAAGAGACAAGCGTAAGGAGCAGGAGCAGATGAAAGCACCCAATGTTGGGAAAACCAAACAAACAATATTTAGAACATCACATGCTGTTCATATATATATGGCCCAGACATGCAGCAACTCTCCCCCCTCAACTGTTTGATTTCCATTGCTAAAGGCATTCTTGTCTTTGAGCTGGCAGGGCTTGTGAGAAATATAGACATAACCCATTGAATCAGTCTTTGGGGCAAGATTCAAAGGGTTTGCAACATTATCCTCCAGCTGACTGAGAACAGGACTGAAGAGGACTGACAGACAAATTGAATGTCAACTTGGTTGGAAGGAAGGTGGACTTGGCAAAGATCCTTGGGCCCCAGCTTCAAAAAGTCCATCTCTGATGGTCCATTATCACTATTGTTTTCCCCACCAAGAGCCATTGGGAAGTTCTGCAGAAATTTGAGACGGCAAGACCCATATGGAGATCTTCTCAGAGCCCCATTCACAGTTTTGCCTTATTTTAGACTTGGCTTACAAAAAACAGTGTCAAAATGCAAAGGGGACTTAATAAATGAGAATGCTTGGCATTATATATTAAATGTACTCAATCTCCCTTTCATTGGAAATGGACTGACTGGCAGAATTGTAGAAACCTATTACTCCCACTAGCCATAAGAGAAATTACCATATGCTTTATGTTTGCATGACAGACTTTGGCCTGGGTTAGTATAATTTTTATGACCCAAAGCTGCCCTGACTGGAGAAATAGTGTGCCTCAAAGTTATCTGAACTCCTAATTCATCAGAAAACCAGGCCACTAAATTTGTTTTTTATGTTATTAGCTGATCATTTGCATAAATCACCTGCTGCTGGTAATGATGCCTGGGCAAATTATTCCTTCAAGATAACATGCATTTTTTTTATAGTAATCAAACCAAATATTATTGTGTTGATAATGTTCAAGAAATATAAAAGACACAATCTTGTGAATCCTTTCATCTATCCTGTTTTCATTTTTATTTTTGATTATATTTTTATTCAAAATCAATAAGTATAGATGCCTTGCTAGTCTACATATAGCACAAGGGATGTACAGGGTTGGAGATGAATTATCAGCATTACATAATTCAGCTATAAGGTAGCACCTGACAGTTCTTTTTTTTTTTTTGATAGAATTTGAAGTTCCTTATTGTTGTATATCTTATGTAAGGAAGGTAAGTTCTTATCTAGTGTTTTTTTTTAACCAATGATTTGTCTTAGTCATCTGTGATATGGTCTCAGAGATCATGAAACTAGATCTGATTGCTGCATATTACTTCAGCTGTACTCTACCATCAATTTGTTTGGAAACAGGAAAGTGTTTTTGGATTCCTGTGTGCTTTAAATTTGATACAAGAGGCCACAAAAATGCTGGAACCTGTTGGTTTTTGATCTAATTCCACTATCTGTGGGAATGGCCTTGGAAGAGAGAACCACACAACTGATGTGAAAATATTTTACCCCACAGAAGGAAGAAGGGTGTGGGAAAAGTTTTAGAAGGGATTCTGGAGAGTAAAAAGAAAGGAAGGGAGAAGTACTTTCAGTCTTGCAAAATTCTGTTAATATAACCTTACCCCCACCACCAAATGGAGCTGCTACCTTTTGTCAGGAGTATCTTGCAGGATTGAATACACATGGCTCTTTTTAAGCTCTTGGACTTTCTGTTTGTGCATGAATGTTATCTGTGTGCCATCAAGCCACCTAACTTGTGATTGTGCTTCCATAATTTTGTGTGACACATCTTGCTTGCTTTCCAGCTGCTTTCATGCATGTGGTCAATTCTTCATAAAGAGATGTAATTGGACATAGTATACATTTTTGTATACATTTTACACAGCTACTACTGCTGGGCATATTTGCCACAGATTTACACAGTATTTTTAGCCGACTACATTCTCTGTTTGTATGTGGGTATGAGGGGAAATGATAAACATTGAAAAAGGAGGCAGCATTCATTTATGATACTGTATTTGGAATCTATGAAAGATGATCACTTCCAAACACATTGTATATACGTGATCTATGTGTATCTTTCTCTGTCTCTTCTCTGAGATCTCTAAATAACTATAATTATGTGGCTGTAATGAATCTGCTCCTGAAAAATACCTGGGAATTTAGAATTACCACAATAAGTGTCTTAACTGGATATAAAAATACATTATAAGCCATTATTTCCAGGCCAAGTAACAAATTGGTACACTTAGTTTGATGGACTGGTGCTTTGAGCTGCTCTGATGAGAAAGCTGTGTGCGTTTGTGCGTGCGTGTGTATGTACTCACAGTTTAATTATGAACAGTTAAAGAAAACCCAAAGAAAAATCAGGTCATCCTGTCTAAAGAACGTAAGGTCCAGTCCCACTGCACTTACGGATGCAAAGAGGATGTAAAACATTAAAAAAAGCTTGCCATCCGTTGGAAAACACTATGGCAACTATGCATCCGTTGTTACTCATTGCATACGTGTTTCATACGCTCTATCTGCCTCCGAGGCACAATCCGTCCACTGCAAATTTCATCCGCGCAAAAGTTTTGAGCTGCACACAAACTTTGTGAACAGATGAACTTTCCGCCGCATACGATGTACATCTGTGACATATACGGGCAACAAATGTTCTATGTCGATTACATCCATTTAAACATCCGCTGTATCCTCTCTGCATCCTCTGGCCATCCCCTTCACTCACATCCGCTGCCGCTGAAAACGGAAAGAGGAGGAAAGAAAAGGTACATTGGAACGTCTATACATCGTTAGTAGCACGGAAATAGAAAGGATGTAAGCGTATGCAATCTCGTATATAAAGTATTCAAAACGGAACACAAACTATTTGTATCTGGGATGTATCTTGTATATTTAGGATGTCTGAGTATGTCCTAGAGTATGTAGCAAGGACACCTAGCGGACAACTGATATTTTCTATAAAAAGGGGGAGAAAATCATCTGGATCTCAGTATGAGACGAGCAGCCGTGGTGTACAGACGCTCATCACCCTTGGTCTTGGTCTTCAACATCATCAATTGTTCTCCCCATGGGAGAATGCAAACAGTACGTATGATAGCTGCGCTCATTCATCACCGAACCAAACTTGTTCAGACTGTATCAAGTTTTACACAGAGAGAAGAAGGAGATGTCCAAGAGCTATGTGTCGGTCCGAGGATGGATCGTGAGAAGAATGGAGTTTGGACTGTGATGACCAGTTGATGGTGGAGGCTGAGAATGAAGACCTTCGTGCATTCATCACTTCATAGAGGATGCACCAGCCATGTCTGACGAACTTGTAGGACGCGTCTGAGACCCAGGTGGACCAAGCCTAGCACCAAGAACACATATCCATCCCAACTGGGACCCTGGACTGAATGGGTGGCACTGACTCTGCAGCACCTTGGGCCCTCATGGAACCACATACAGAAACATTGCAGTATGCATAGAGGGTGCCATACAACAGCATCAGCAAAGTGTATTAGAGAAAGTGGTACAGGCCACATGAAGAAATACGGTGATTCCTTCAGTGTCCCCACCACTGAAACAAGGCTGGAGAAAACTTGCAGAAGAGTGGTATCAGAAGTGAAACCATTTCCCCACACCATTGGAGCCATAATGCGGAAGCACTGGCCTGCAAAGCTCCAGCAACTCAGGGTTCCCTTATTATCTACTAAAGGATCTTCAGTCTCATCCTCTTTTTGCATGGTTGATACTGACTACAAGGTTTCATCTACATCGCATGGCTTCACCGGCAACGGGTCAGCTCAGATGGCCAGGTATTACAAATGCAAGTGACCTCAAGGATGGGCTGTGAACGCTAACTTCATCAGGGTTTTCCAGGTCCAGACCCCCTACCAATGACACACAAGATGTACCTAACTTCATTGTTGGTGATGATGCATTCTCCCTCAGAAACCTGACCTCAATGAAGCCGTACACTTCAAGATACTGTCACCCCGTGAAGAGAGGATCTTCAAACTACAGCTGTCCAGGGCAAGACAGGTTGGTGGAGAACGCCTTTGGCATCCTGGCCAACAGGCTTCCAGATACTTCTCACCACGATGCCCGCAGCATAAGCCACAGACTGGTGGGAGCATCGTGAAGCTTGCCTGCATCCTGCACAATCTCATGCGCACCCGCTACCCCAGTGTTGCAGAGACAACTTGTTCCGACCGTCAACACAGGGAATGGGACATGGAGCGCTTGCGTGAATGGAAGGCGAAAGGACGTAACCTGATAAGACACTGTGGGATGTACAAGGCCTCAACAGAGCTCACGTGAAGAGGGAAGAAGCAGCGCAACCTACTGAGACAACTGGTTGGCAAACTCCCCAGCTGGAAGCAGTGGACTGGCAAAGACAGGATGATAGATGATTATGGATGCTTCCTGAGCTGTGGGCATAACAACTGATTGAGAGTTTTAGCCAATTGTTATGGTTGAGTGGTCCTACAAATTAATAGGATAAAATAAGGCTTTGTTTATTTTAAAATCTGTTTGATCAATGAATAAACTTGTTATGTGATAATAAAGGTCCATATGCGGCAGCTGGGATGGTGACCATACAGTCCCCACCATGCTTGCAATTGGAGGTTTATCTAATCCCACAACTATCCTATCTATCCACAAGCATGCAAATGTCTTCACCATTTGTTAAAAGTTTTCACCAACACTTTCACTAAGGTGGGAAGGAAGGAGGAGTGTAGTGGGGCTGTCTTGGTCTTTCAGCTGGGTGAGAGTGGCGTCTGTGGCATCCGATGAACCTGGGCCTGGATTGTGGAAAGTTCTGCTTGTGCTGTGGGAAGTCCCTGTAGTTCATAGCCTTGGTAGGTGAGGGCTTGTTGAAACCGTGGAAGGGCTGTGAACATCGCCTGGGGTGGAGAAGCAGACCTGGACTGGGTAGGAGCAGCTTCATGCTGGGCCCTTGAGGGTTGATGCAGAAAGTGCTGTGATCTTCTGCTTCATACCTGGTATGGGCCTTTCGCAGGTCCTCAAGGGTCTGGCTCACATAGGTGATGAAGAGTTCCGGCCCAGGATGCTCTGTCCAAAAAAGTGGACCAGCTGAGAGAGAAGTTCTGTGCTGATCTTCATTGTGGTCCTGATCTCCAACAGGCACACTGTGGTCCTGGCCCTCCAGTCTCCTCCTCTGCTGCATTCCTCTGGAGCTGGGGTGGGGCAGGTTGGCCTCTGGTGGCTGCTGCTGTCTTCCTCCATTTGTCGACAGCAGTGGCGTCATCCTCCACGGGATCCTCCAGTCTGTGCATGGGGATGCACTGTTGGGGGGGGTTCTCTCTGTGGGGCCCTCTGAAGACACCTGCCTGGAACAGGGTAGCTGGCTCCTGGCTGGAAAGGACTGGCTGTCCTGAGGGAGAGGGTCTGCAGAGGGGCTGCTCCTCGGTGGTGATTCTCACCCTCCAGAAACTGCACGTGGCCAATGACGTTACATTCTTCCCAGTCAGTGAGCTTGACAGCGCCTGCCAGATTTCTGGAGAAGAGACCTTTTACCATCCCAGGTGTCATGTCTTCCATAATCCAAAGGAGTATTCTGCAGTGTACCACCAGACTCTCTGCTTTGTCTTCTCCAAGCTGTGCCTTGCTTCTTGGTGTCCCGATACAGTCTGTGTCCTTTTCTCCAGAGATTCTCGTTCTCCTCAGCCATTCCAGCACCTCATCCTCATCGCTCCTCGGAAACGGTGTACTGTTCCTCTCTCCTTCCTCCTTCCCTTCGCCTCTTCCCCCTCTGGCGGGGCTTCGCCAGGGGCTTTCAGCAGCAGGGCCTTAGGGGCTTTCAGCAGCAGGGCCTTCAGGGCTTCAGCAGCAGGAACCTTCAGGGGCTTAAGAAGTACGGCCTTCAGCTGCAGGGCTTTGAGGGCCTTTGGGGCCTGGCCACCACAGCACAGCAGGTAGCAGCTTCAGAGTCAGTGCCCACGGTGGGATGGCTGGTTCCGGCCTTCTCACCTGCCAGGGCTTGAAACAAGTAGGCACGGGCTTCCTCTTCTGCCTGACTGACGAACCATGTTTGTTCCTGCAAGATGCATGTGGCAGCACATCTTTCCCCTGTATGCTGACTGCAATGCGTGCTGCATCCTTTATATCCGCGGAGCCTGACGAATCATACTCCCCGCATGCTCAAGTGAACGCTTTGCATCCGATATCACATCCGCGCGCCTCCCCTTTGTTCCTATAGGCGTCCATGATGCAAATCCACTTCATCACTAATGCATCCGCCCTTCCACTATGCGTCGCTTTGAAATTCTCCCCTGGAATCCCTTCAGAGCTGCCATCTGCTCCATCGCTTTCATCCACTAAGACTCCTATGAACACCCGTTAACATCCCCGCTACAATAACTACCACGTCCGTTCTTTTCTGTTTCTGTTCATAGCAAATTTTCACCACTTTTTTGGAGCAGGTGACAATGGATGGAGCCACCCCCGAAATTTTGCTCGTCCGCTGTGTCCTTTATGCATACGTCTTCCGTCCGTCGGCCAGTGGGACCGGGCCTTTAGCATGGATTTGTACAATTCGAAAAACATAGGCAAATATAGGCAATTCATACTTTCACCTGAGAATTGTTTGCTGGATACATAGAGATATGATAAGATTGGCTCTTACAAAAACATTTGAGGATTGAAATCCCAAGTTTAGACTGCAGTTTAAAAAAAAAGAAAATGTTCTGCAATTTATTTTATTATTTTTTATGATTGTATTTATTTATTTATTTGTATCCCACTTTTATTATTTCTTTTACAAATATCTCAAGGGGGCGGACATATCCAACAAGAACTCAAGAGAACTGAGAACTCAAGAGTCTCTCAGTTTCTAGCCTGATGCCTTAAACATTAGTTTTACATGCAACTCTCCAAACCTTCCACAGTAATTTAGCATGGGAAGAACATATGTAATATACTTTGTGTATCAATAAGAACTTATGCTAATATAATCTTTATTTAGCTTCCATGAATCCTTGGCTGGGCAAAAAAAGTGGTATAACCTGTAAAGCAAATTCTTGTGAAAAGTTTGGATGAGACACATGCCTTTCATTATCCACACCAGTTGACTTTGAATTCAAACTCTTCATGTTTCCAACAACCTGAAGTCTCTTTCTCTTTCTTCCTCTGTGAGAAACCCTGGGAGCCTGGAAGTTGGCATCCATAAAACCCTAGTCAAAGCGAACAAGCCAAATCCTAACACCCTGACATTCACTAATATTCATCTGCTAACCAATTATATTCCGCAATAAGTAAGAAGCTCCCCCCCCCCCCCTTCNNNNCCCCCCCCCCCCATTTCTTGCATACTCATAATAACCAGAATGACATAATTCTCAGATGCTTTTCTTTTGGGTTGTTCAACCGCTTACAATACGAGCCAAAAGAAATTTTGAAATAAATCTTCCTCTCCTAGTGAGTTTGATTATTTCAGTCAAGCGTATCTTAATGAAATTAGAGATGCAGAAAATATTTTTTGACAGAATCGCTGAACAAAACAGCCAGCAGTGACTCTGCTTCTCTGAGAAAAAACTCATGCCGAGGGAGTGCGAAGCAGGGGAGGATTGCTGATAATTGGATGGGATGATTTTGGCAGGAAGAGGCGTGCTTGACTAACCATCTTCACTAAAAACATAACTTTCTAACTATTAACAGTTTTTACTTGCCAAGAGAAAATTATCGGTTCTGATTAAAGTAGAATTCTCCCTCCTGAAAATTAATAGATAAAGCCAAGCCATACAAACAAATGAGTCCTCCCTTATATTGCTACCTCAAAGCACAGCATGAATAGCAAGGGCAGAAGAGAGAGAGAGGGAGGGGGAGAGAGAAGGAAGGTGCCTTCAAAAGAGTCATTGAGATAAACATTTTGGAGATAAAGAATGGAAATCTTGTATCACTGAAGGATTTGCACACAAGCTTAACATGGCTGTCCACATCATTCATTTGGCTTGTAGTAAGGTCCACATTTCTGGGCCTGTTTTTGCCTCCTCTGTCTTTACTAGCAGATGAATTTCAAATCCCAAAGTAAGTGGCTTGTTACTGCATTAGCTCTGTTTCTGAGAAACAGAGATAGTCAATAGCTATATTTTATACCGTAAGTACTCCAGCAATTAGCATTTGGGATCAGAGTATCTCTACTACTGCAGCATCTGGTATGATGATCAGAAGCCATTTAAGTTGGAGGCTTCCACCCCTCTTTCATGGAAGAAAATACTATAATTTAAGTACAGATTGTGTGAGGAAGCATTTTTCCTGTTCTGAATTTTGTATCGTTCAGATGCATCAAATAATTCTGAGGAAATATTTCTGTATTTCTTTACACTATAGTATCATTTCCTTCAAATTGAGTTTTAGATGAAAAAGCTGACCATCTTATAAGAAAGTTGCTCCAGTCCTTGTTTTGGTTTCCCCCTCTCTGTGTACTTGTGCATGCATATTGTTAAGGCGCACGAACCACAAGCTACTTCATATTCTGGAAATAGTTGTTCCACAGGGAACATAGAGACATTTTGGCAGTTTTATTGTTCAATCAACATATACATATGGTTGACCATTTTCATACAATATTAACCTGAAGTTCAAAATGACATGGGTAAAATTAGGATATTTTGATCCCCTATGACATCGCTCCTCAAAGCTGGTAAATTACCCTAAACTGAGTAAAAGTGGGTGGGGTTTTTGACATACTTTTATGATACATGAACCTACAACAGGAAGGTACATCTGGGAGAACCCAGAAAAAGGCACTTCTGCACGGTGGCTCCTTCCCTCTGGAAAATGATCTCTCCAGAAATTTGACTGCCTCCCCCACTCTGGCACAGTTTAGGAAGGATCTTAAGACATGATTTTGTCAATGATTTTGTCATTAAATAGTTGATATGAGTGTGGTTGCCGAGGGGATTATTATTTTATTATTTATTTTTATTACTTCTACAATGTGTTTTGATTTTTTGTAAGCTGCCTAGAGCCGCCGTGAGCGAGTAGGCACTTATATACATTTTCAAAAACAAAAATTGACTTAAATATTGTACTAAAATATATTTTATATAAATAAATATATGAAAAAATATTTATTTATATATTTATATTATAAATATATAAATAAAGATTGTACTAAAATATATTTGAAGATCTCCCATAGTATTCCTATTAAGACAAAAATAGATGAAATTGCCAGGGTAATTTGTTGAAGTGACATAAAGATAATTCAATAATATTGTTTTTATAATACAGGTGGTCCTCAAATTACAAACAATTGTTAAATGACTGTTCAAAGTTATGATGGTGCAGAAGAAATGGATTTATGACTAGTCCTCAAGTCTGAGAATAGGATAGGTAGGATTGAGTTGGCACTAATCACACTTTTGAATGACCTCTAAAGTGGGAGTGGGATGTAGACACTATATCCATCCTAACTCTTCTTTAACTTTTTTATACAATTGATCGTGGTATTCTTTTGGGCTGGTTCTGGGAGTTGAGTGTAGGAGGCACTGTATTGTACTGGTTATCCTTCTTTCTACAGGGCTGGAGGAGATCTGGTTGCAAACCTCAGTTTTCTCCACCCTCCTGTTTAACACCTACATTATAACCTGGGTGAGATCATCTGAAAGTTTGGGGTGTAGTATCATGATATCATGATGATATTTAGCTTTATATCTCCACCTCAGGCCATCTGGAGGATGCTGTGGATGTTCTATCCCAATGCCTGGAGGCTGTGAAGGCCTGGGTGGGCACAATAGGCTTTGTCTCAACCCGAACAACACTGAATGGCTTTGGACTTCCTGGTGCCATTGACCTTCTATCTTTGGTTTTGGATGCGGTGGCACTTTGTGAGACAGACTTAGTGTGCAACCTGGGGGTCCACCTGGGGTCATGGTTCTTGCATTTAGAGCAATTTGATACCTCTGACCAGAAGGATCTTTGACAAGCTTTGTCTTAGTGTTATTTGCGCCTGGACCTGAACTGGGAAGACCTGCTGTTGATCATTCATGCCCTCATGGTCACCTATCTGAACTGCTGCAAAACATTCTGTGCAGGTGTGCCTTTGAAGAGCATTTGAAAGTTTCATCTGGGTGGAGCAAAGTAGTTAATGGCTGCCATTACATTCAGTACATGTAACACCCCTACTTAAGGGACTGTTCCTTCTCAGTTGTTTCTGCCTGTTGCATCTGGTTTGGCAGGATGGGCATGCTCTAGGTCCTATTGGCTAAGGAGTGCAGACTGGTGGGGTCCAGAAGAAGACTGTTTTCTGCCACAACATCCACCCTTTGGAACATTCTCCCTCCAGAAATTAGGTTGACTCTGACATCCTGGCCTTTTATAAGGTCTCAAAGACCTTCTGTGCTGTCTCCAGGCTCTGTGGATGATGGCTGGTAGTCTTGCCTGCTGTGTATTTTAATTTTTGTACATGCATTTGTTTTACTGTTGTGACTATTCACCATCATATACATGTGTGGAAACATAAGTGTATCAAATAAATAAATTCCCTCATTAATGCTCCCATAGCTTTTTTTTTGGTCAACTGAAATTTTCTGCATGAAAAATTTTCTGCATGAAATTTTCTGCTTGCATATTTAATATATATTTTAGTGTTGGTTTATATATGGCCTTGCGGGTTTTTTGTGTGTTTGCAATTCTTGAATTGTGTCTTTTACAAAAAAAAGTTAAAATAGAAACACTTAATTACAGAGATATTGCATTCCTCCCTCCCACTCAGATAATACATTAAAGAACTCAAATTACAATTCACTCTCTTTCTAAAATCAACAATAAAATTTCCATGGATTTTAAAGATCTTGGATTTTGCCTTGAAGGGCCACTGATTTCTATTATTAAAAAAACACTAAACATGCAAAATTTAATCCAATATCACCCATTTCCTGAAAAATCTTTGCCAAGTTGTCCAAGTCAGAAATGATAAACCTGAACAGCAAGAAAAGATCCAAAATTAAGAAGTGAAACTCAATTTACAATAAAAAGTACTTTGCCTAGGAAAGGGATTCTCTTTGATAAATCATCTGCTGAAAAGTTAAATCTTTCTGCATTACATTTATCCTATGTCACAGTACATGATGGCTGAGAGGAATGATAAGCATTTAGGATTAATAAGACTATCTTTTTAAAATGTGAATGAAAGAAATTGAGCTATATCCTTAGTGTAGAATAATATTCATAAAGTAATAACAGCAATAAATTTGTGTATTTGTGAAATTTTTTTAATTGGCTAAATTCACTAATTTTACAGTACTTTCAGTTTAAATCTAGAAAAGAGGCAAAATTGAAGAATTACTTCCCCATCAAATATTCTGACTGAACACTTTGAAACTTATTGTCTAACTAGAAGAAAAATGAATTAAATTAAAGAAACATAATCAGAGAAGTAACAGAGATTAAAGAGGAGAGAAAGGTTCTTGTACTTACAGTGAAGTAAATTATGAGATCCACTGTTACTACACCGAGTTTCCTAGTTCAGACTATCGAATTCAAGGGTAGTCAACCTTTTTATACCTACGGCCACTTTTGTATCTCTGATAGGAGTAAAATTTTCTCTAACCACCCACCGGTTCCTCAGTAATGGTGATTTATAAAGTAGGGGACAAAACCACTACCACACACCATGAAAGCTGGAACACCCACTAGTGGATGGTAGGGACCAGATTGACTATCACTGATCTTAATGGAATACATATTCCAATATTTTTTTGATCCGAGGTGGAGGCAGATATTTCTCTCTCTGGGCACAATGAGAAAATATCTCCTGAACAAAACTCCGCATTGGTGACAGGAAGGGCATCTGGCCAGTAAACACTCTGCTAGCTCCATTCAGTTGCCCAGACTCCTCCCCACAAGGGATTATGGGATCATTAAAAGATAATGATGATATTCCAACATTTTTCAAAAGAAAGGTGTATAATAATTCACTGGAATAAACCCATGGAATATAGGTCTGCTGATGATAATTAGGTAAATGAAACTACCAAGGCAGAGGAAGTATCTCTGAACAGTAGAGATGGAAGATAAATGTTGGGAGATGTTTATGTATTTATTTTACCAAATTTTCTACACCACTCATCACACTTGTGTGACTCTTGTTGCTCAGGCAGCTGCTTGATGGCAGCTTTTCAGAAACTTTTTGCAACTGCTATTTATTAAATGCAGAACTTTATTTTTATTTATTTTTCACATTTCTGAACTGCCCATCTCCCTCAAAGAGAGATTCTGGGCAGTGTACCACAAAACAGGAAAATATAAAACAGTATATATATATATATATATATATATATAAACGTTAAAAAAAAGGAGGAAAAAAAAATTAAAATTAGTAAAAAAGCGAAGAGAGAGCTCTCAGGGGACTAAACAGCCCCATGGCTGCATGCTCCCCTTGGGCCTCCATGCCAGGCCACAGAGCCATGTTTTAACTCCTTTTCAGAAGGCAAGAGAGTGAGGGCCTTTCAAAAGAATATTTAGAGAAGAATATTCCACAGTGGAATTTAGGGATATTTAGGGAGGCAGTGGCTCAGTGGATAAGACGCTGAGCTTATTGCTCAGAAAGGTTGGCAGTTTGGTAGTTCGAATCCCGTAAAGGAGTGAGCTCCCGTTACTTGTCCCAGCTTCAGCCAACCTAGCAGTTCGAAAGCATGTAAAAATGCAAGTAGAAAAATGGGGACCACTTTGGTGGGAAAGTAACAGCGTTCCATGCACCTTCGGCATTTAGTCATGCTGGCTAATGACCACAGAGATGCCGGCTAGATGACCACGGAGACGTCTTTGAACAGTGCTCGCTCTTCGGCTTTGTAATGGAGATGAGCACCGCCCCCTAGAGCCAGAAACAACTAGCACGTATGTGTGAGGGGAACCTTTACCTTTGTCTATTCCACAGAGTACAGTTAACAGCAGAGTTCTAGATGCCGCCAGCCAGAGTTCTTTAACTGACTGGTTCTGCAACAACCCTTCCCTACCTGACTGGGTGGATTGGGCTGATGTAATGCTGAATTCCTAGAACCATCAGTTCCATATATATATTTTTCTATACTCTCCTATATATAACACACACCTTTTTCGATGTAACCTAATAATACAACTAACAGGCTAACTGATTTCTCCAGTAAGAAAAAACCAGGTTGCTTTTCCTTACTGAGGATCTAGGACAAAGGGATCACAAAGAGATCCAGGAATGGAAGGGCTGTGGAGATACTGTGAGCCTTGAAGAGGTATCAGAAGAGTGGCCATGATAGGTTCCAGGAAACCTTTTGACATTCAGTGCCTCATAACTCACCCAAAGAGATTTGCCATGTGTGTTCCAAGCTAATATTTCATCACTATGGGGGAAAAATTCATTATTTCCAAATGATAGCAATAAAAAACTCCACAATGGGCTTCAAGGGAGTCCTTTTATTATAGAGTCCCTCAAGCTAAACCACAAGAACCAGACTGGGGCATGGTTTAAAAAGAGACATATTCTCTCTGTAGAAAAAACTGATCAGACCCTCAAGCATCTCATAATTTTTTGCCTTAAATTATTACACCACTGTAACCTCAGGAAGTTACATACTAATTGCAGAATTAGGGTATACCTTTGACATACTAATTAGCAGCTGCAGCAGTATATAATATTTCTTTTGATTGCATTTCATATATTGTGTCTCCCATTTATGAAAACACAGTATTTACTTGCTGATATTTTTTCTAGACGCTTAGTGACTTAGATAATATGTATTTTCTTATTTATTTGATAATATTTACCTCTTTGAAAACCAGTCTTAAAAGCATAAGTTTCCTGCTCATGTCTAAAAAATGGTCTCTAAATTCCAATTAATGTTAATTTGGTTGCCAGTTTGATAGAACGATGTATCCTACGAAGTCCTTCTCCCAAACACAGGCAACACATCTGAAGACTTTGAATCAAAGGCCACAGGTTTGGAACTACAAGGAGTTGCTTCCCAGAGAAAATCATCAATTTTAAGGTGATATAATAGACGAGAAAGAAAGGGTTTGAAACAAAATTACCAAAGAGAAAACAGATCCATAATGAGGTCAGCTCATGGAAAACTAACTTGAACATACTCCTCATTATACTACTACTACTGAGACAGAATAGAACTAAGCAGGATAGCATAAGCTATACTCTGTGTTCATAAAGAGACTTTGGTATAGTGGTTAAGGCACTAGGTTAGAAACTGGGAGACCATGAGTTCTAGTTCCACCTTAAGGCACAAAGTCAGTTGTATGACTTTGGGCCAGTGATAGTCTCTCTATCCTGGGAAGCAGGCAACTGGCAAGCCACTCCCCAAAAACCTTGCCAAGAAAATTGGATTATTCCAGGCAGTCCGAAGAAGTCAACACTGACTTGAAGGCACCCCACCCACTCCTCCCAATCCCCCAAAGTCAAATGAAGTCAATTTGAATAACCAACATGTCTTGTTATTTCTGACACACATCATCTCCATTCTGCCCTAGGATCAGTAAAAGCCACATCAAATTGAGAAAAGGAAATCTTTCTTCCCTGCAAACCAAACTTTCAGGATTGGCTCAATTTATGCTAAGCCAAAGATTTATGAATCCAAAGACTGGATATGGTCCTGGCACATGGTAAATACAATACCGTGCAGAATCATATTTTACATTTTTTTAACCTTATAAATGTATATAAATATAATTTAGGATAGAAATATACTTAAATACATACAGCATGGATCTTGTTGCACACAACAGTATTTTATTTTACGAAATTTCCCAGTACTCTGAAACTGATTCACGACTTTTATAGACAGTTTTTCCAGAAAGAAGCACCCCTCTACCCATCCCATCCCGTTCTCTTTTCAAAATGCTTTCGCCTGGTACAGATATTCCCCCCCCCCAAAAAANCAAAAAAAAAAAAAACCTCAGAAAACTTCTTGGAGGGATGGGTAATCTATTCTTTTTCAAAGTGGAATCACAAAAAATAGCATGAATATGCACTTGCATTAAAAGAAGTTTATTACAGTGGGGATCTTGGTTAATCGTATGATGCATTGTACCAACTATGTCCAGCATTCAAGAAATTGAAATCTGGATCCTAATGCAGTCAAGCCTCTTTAAAGATGCAAATTGGAGTCAAACGCGGAAAACAGTAGGGTTCTCTTGATCCTTTCACAAAAGGTGCAAAAGACTAATCAGACTCCATTGCGAGGCTGGCCACCTTGTTTACAATAAACAGGAAGAGAGTTAGGCTGTAATTTCCCCACTTAATACTTGGACAAAAGCAATGGCTTGGCCGCCTTCACATATTTAGAGTTGCAGCTCATCAAAACATTTCTTTCAAAAAAAGTGGGGGGAAAAGTATTCATGGTTCTAAGCATGTTGAGGAGCCCTGTCTTTGGGCATTCTTAGAATAAGTCCTGAGCCCCACTTCTGAAGTAACCTGTGAATCAGGCAGGGTTGGGCCAGCGACAGATTTTGTACTTCTCCTAATACTGCAATTCACTCTGCTGCATTGAGAGAAATATACTTTAATTTCCATTAAATTTGTATTTCATAAAAATACACAAGCCTGCAGAAAGGAATAGTGGGGACTGATGTGTAAAAAGATGAAAACTGGAGGTCTGCAGTCTCAGCTGTTCAGTCTGAACAGACAATATGGCCAAATAGGAAAAATGGATTTGGTCCCCAACCCACATCCCTGGCCTTGTCAGGTGCTCTAGCAGTGGCCTTGTACATGTGTTGGTTGAATAGGATGGCAGTGCTACATATTTAACAGGGTCAATCAATCAGAATAGAGATGGATGGGGCCTTAGAGGACTTCTAGTCCAACCCTTGCTCAAGCAGGAGACACCATACCATTTCAGACAGGTGGCTGTCCATTCTCTTCTTAAAAAATTCCAGTGATGAAGCACCTACAACTTCTGAAGGCAAGATGTTCCACTGATTAATTCTTCTTACTGTTATGAAGTTTCTCCTTAATTCTAGGTTGCTTCTCTCCCTGATTAGTTTTCTATCCATTTGGAAAATAAGTTGGCCTTCTACTCTTTATGGCAGCCCTCAAATACTGCTATCATGTCACCCCTAGTCCTTTTTTGTCCTCTAGACTAGTCATACCCAATTTCTGCAACCATTCTTCATATGCTTTTGTCTCCAGGCTTTTAATAATCTTGGTTGCTCTTCTTCACGCTTTTTCCAAGGTCTCAACATCTTTTTTGTAATGTGGTAACCAAAACTGGATGCAGTATTCCAGGTGCGGTCTTACTAAAGGTTTATAAAGTGGTATTAATACTTCACGTGATTTTAATTACAGTGTAGGTTTGTGAACTCATGGAAATTACCAAACAAGCAAATAACATCTATGTTGTAATTAAATAAGAGATCCAATTCACAACATGTCCTGAATTCCAAATAGAATCTCTTTCTTGTCATATCTTCACCTTATTCCAAAACTTGCATGACCTGAGACATCATAGAAAGCACTACAGCATTACATACAATAATCTTGTATTACTCTCTGCTCTGTTGTTTTGAAGTACTAAATTGCTGCAATGCCTAAGTACCCACCACAGGAGTATAACCAAGTAGACAGCAGTGGCTTTGTCTGTTCTAACACAGAGAAATGATAGGCATGAATGAAGCCTTGCTAAAATAAAATATTTTAAAAATAATTGGCTTTTTCTTATTTTCGGAGACCAAATGTATTACTATTATTCAAAACAGAGGCTATGGATATATTATGTCTTTGCCTCTGCTGAAGTAGGTTACTTTGCTTTAAAAAGAAGGACAAGATCATGAAGTCACAGAAACAGAAAACATTCCCTTCTTTCAGTCAGTCAGTCTCTTTGTCTGTGTCCATGGCTCTGCCATTAAGCAATGTGGAGCAGCTGCTGCAAAAATTAAACAAATAACAAATATTTATGAGATTTACAGGCGGTCCCAATCTGTTACGACTGACTTTACAATTTTACTTCTGAGAGATGGAGGTGAGGAACCAAAATGCTTCTTCATTTTCTGCTTCAGGTGCCTTGAACAGCATATAGAATTGAAACAATTTGAAAAGAAAAGACCATAATTTAAATATCTAACTTAATTAGCTTTGCAGAAAGTTCCACTAATGTATTGTTTCAGGTATGACAAAATTAATACTTTTTCTTCCTCCACTGCTTTGCGACAAACTCCACTATTATTGCCATAGTTCTGGTATGTTGGGAGAAAAATGGGAAAATAATTGTTTTCCAGCTTTGTTATTGTTTTTTTTTTTAAAGTGCAACTGCAAGTTTTCATTTTAAATTCTCAAATCATACCAGCCTCAAAATAACAAGGATAAAATGTTGCTTACCTCTGCTGTCCTAATACAAGGCATTATGGAATATTATTTTGGGAATAAGCATGAGTTTATGGAAGAAGAGAATGATAAAATTTTAGGAGTAAAGGAAGCCAAAGGTGTATCTGCAGGTATGCAAATATTGATTGGCTAATTCCGTATTCCCTTAAAAAAAAAAAAGAATTTGACTCAGTTTGTTTTATTTATTTCACTTTTATGAAATCAATGAAAAATAATTAAAAACACAATGCAAAAAAAGTTCTACCTGTTTAACTGCTCTGTTACTCAGTCTCAGATTAAAATGTTATGTGCTGCTGTCAGAGATCATGGACTGAATTTGGGAGCCAATGTTTGCAAAGTATATTTCTCACTAGGAAGCGGTGACCCCTCTTTTCCTTGTTGAGTCCTGACAGAAAACAGAACTTCTGATCTGTGAAGGCACCTGTTTGTGCCCTTTGGAGGGGCCTTCTTGTTCCCGCCCTGAACCTCCTGCAGGGTTAGTTGGGTTCCAGGGGACCCAATGAGTCTTACAAGAGGGCTACAACAAGTCCTGAGATTACTTTACCCGCATGAAAGATAAGCGAAGATAAGGTGAAGTAACCAAGGTGTAATCGGTAAATGTTCTGAGGTCTCAAAAGAACAATTTCTGCCAGCAATAAAGGATGCAATGATACCCAGTACCATTGTTCTAAATTATAAAATAAGGCAAGAGCTGGAAGAACAAGCTTAACAATACATTAACCCAATGATACTTCAAGCCTTGTTTAGTTCAAGGCTTGAAGTATCAACATCCAAACCTGGAGTTATTAAAGTTTTAATCTTCCATATATGTTAAGAGGAAGTCTTATAGAATTTAGGGAAGGTTATCTCTACTGGTGAGTTTACAACAGAGAAAGGATGAGAACTGGGAACTCCTTGTCTCATGCTCTTTGTTATGTAGCTACCAAGTGACCTTCTATTTAAATGAGGGCATGCACATTTCCCCAAGGAAGTACACGCATCTCTGCTCCTTAGACCCAGATTGCAAGTAGGTAAAGACATATACGGAGAGGGTAAGCAGGATCCATTCCTTGTCAAGGTGAACACTTTGTTCGCAGACAACAGGAAAGCAGGCTATCTTTTGTCTGCATAGTATCTGAGAGAAAAGGTCAGTGCAACAGAACTGTAAAAAGACAAAAGAACTCTAAAAAATAAATAAGCAAATATTTTCAACAACCAGAGGTCCTCCTCAAACTGTTCTGTATTATTTGTCTTTAATAAGAACTCTTTTTTTTCTCATTGTTGCCAGTGAGGTGTTACTGTGATGCCCTTGAAAAGGACTTGAAGGTGACAGACTACCTCCAAAATAATATATTGGGAATGCTGTCCCAGAGAAATTAAGAGGTTCTATGTTGAAACCACAGGATGCAGAGTGTGAGCCAAATCTGGCAAAATAGCAATAGCACTTAGACTTATATACCACTTCACAGTGCTTTTACGGCCCTCTCTAATCAGTTTACAGAGTCAGTATATTGTCCCCAACAATGTGGGCCCATATTTTACCGACCTCGGAAGGATGGGAGGCTGAGTCAACGTTGAGCCTGGTGAGATTCAAACTGCCAAATTGCTGGCAGCCAGCAGTCAGCTTGTGGTACTGCATTCTAACCATTGCACCACCATGACTCCTAATGGTTGTGGTATAATAATATAATCTCTTTCTCTTTGGTGTGCATGTTTGTGTGTGTGTGTTTGTGTGTAAAAAAAGCAGAGATTGTGTCATTTGTAGTCTGCAGTGTCGTACCAGCCCTGATGCTTCAGATCCAATATTCTCTCTCCATCTCTCAGTTTCCTGATCTTGTGCAAGATGCCTAGAGACAATCTCCACTCCCTCCCCACTCCTGGGGGAAGGTTACTGCAAAATCCCATTCCCTGCCCACCCCATTAACCTGCTTTCCAGCTCCGATCTCCTGTGCAGGGCAACAAAAGAAGACCCAGCCAATCAGCTGGGACTTGGGAGGCAGAGAATGGATGAAGGTGGGGCCAGTCAGAGGTGGCATTTTCCGGTTCTCCAAACTACTAAAAATTTCTGCTACCGGTTCTCCAGAACTGGTCAGAACTTGCTGAATACCACCTCTGCATAGGGCCACAGGTTATACAATTCAGTCCTTTAGGTTTATGAAAGGGCATTTCCCTCCCTTTCTTGATGATCTACAGATTGGGAACTTTTCCATATATAGATCACACTACGTTCCTGAAACAATGGGTGGAAGAAATCCGACAGCTATTATTTTACAGTTCTCTGTTACTGATTTATCTTCCAGCCATTTAACATTTGTCTTCCAGCTATTTAACATCATCAGTCTGCAGAGTTCCACGTCATCAAAACCTCCATTCCAAAGGCAGTTGTGTTTATTAATTGTGGGAACTATTTGCTTATAGCTTACTGGAGTAACAGGGCCTATTTTAACTTTCTAGATTCAGACACACACACACACATACAAAACCAAGGAGCAATTCACTAAATTCCATAGTAAAGATGCTAACATGATTTTTTACTATGTGGTCTTATAGAGGACTGCTAAGTATGATTTTACTTCTTCAAAGAACTATAACAAAGGAAGAAATTGTCCTAAAAAGCAAGCATTCTCATAAATGTTATGGTTTGATTCCTAAAGGCATGAACAATGAAATCTCTGTTGAGTCCATTTTGGAAGAAGAAAGCAAGCAGAAAGCTTTGACAATGAACTACTTGGCAATTGGCAAAAAAGGTCTCTTTTCATTTTGTACGAGGATAAAGTCTAAAAATCCCCCACTGCCTTGCATCTGAATCACTGAGTATTCAAAATTCAATCACATTTGAATTCTGGCTATTTTAATACAAATATACACACATTCCCTAGAAAGTGTGTGTAATTCAATTCACTATATCTTAATGTATTGGGAGGTATAAGGACAGAAGTTCAGTGCTCTCATGTTTTGTCTTGGATTTTTCGCAAGCTGCAAGAATCTGCTGCCACTGCAGATCATCCTGAACGCGCTGAGACAAGGAATACCAACACCTTGGGCAGTAATTTGATTTTACATTGTTACTCATTTAATAATTGAGTCCAAGGAACACTACAGAGAGGAGGTTCTAAGAGAAGGATGTTGAGTACTTCGCTTTTATATAGGAGGAGAGGAAAAATACTATCCAGTTGCTTTGTGAAATTTGTACTGAACTGCTGTGGTATTTTCATCCTTTGTTTGCAGAAGAGATTGGCAGAAGAAATGTACATAGTATGTACATCCCAACTTGGTTTCAATGCATGGTTTTATTACATCATATTATAACTCACGGTGACATATTAATTTCATCGACCCCAACAGATAACATGTTAATTACCTTTCTATTTAGAGCAACACCATCTTCACAATCTAGCACTGCACAATCAACGTTGAGAGTTGGGATCTTCTGTATTTTTCTTACATCATCTGCAGGCACGTAGAGAACGGCTCTCCGGGGTATGTAGCTGCAAGAGGGTGTCACATGATAATGAACTCTGGAACTAGCTACAGGTAGGAGAGAAGTGGTCCTGTCAAAAAGAGTTTTTTGGTTATTGATTTATATGGAATATATTGCTACTCACCCCACAGAATCCCAAAGTAGTTAATAATACCAAAGGCCAACAATTATTCAGAATAAGAAATAGAACTCAAAACAATCCCTTGGAAAGCAAACACTGACACAGCAGGAGAAAAAAAAAGGATGGGGTTAAAAATGCACTGGGGTTGGAGGCTAGTTGGCTGCCAGTATTAAGTAACTTTTTTTCTTCTTGAATGGCTAGAGTACTTGCTTTATTTAGTGATAAAGCTTTATCTGATTATTCAAAGCTTTAAATCTGATTATTCAAATTCTACTTTTCAAAGAACATTTCATAAGACAAGATCTTACAAGAATGAAACCCAAGGCTTGGTCAGTTGAGCATTCTATTCCTTCAACAGTCAATCAGGTGTCTCTGAAATTCCAACCAGAGAACTCCTTTTTGGCCATGCCTTCAAAAGCATCCTTTTCTCAGTACCAGACATACTACCTACATATCTTTTACTCTGGGAAGTTGCCCATCTTCCTTCTAAAGCTATAAAACAGATGTCCCTCTTGCTGCGTGATTTCAAGTTACTTCATACTTTACCCTTCTTCAATCTACAGCCAAAATGTCTGATGTAATTGGAACAAATTTTGAAAATAGAAAGATAACATTGGCTTGGAACATTATAACATGCAATTTGGACAATAGGTTGATCAGAGCTAATTTCTGGAGATGAAAGAAAAGTTATATCGGGAGAACTGCTATCATTCCCTAGGTTTCTATATTTCAAAATACATTTTGATTAAAAATTTTAATTGTACTAGTAAAAGCTAATGCAAATTAAAGTTAGGAAAGAGAAGAGAATGGAAAGAAAGAAAGAATAAAAAGTACACAAAAAGAGAAAAAGAAGAAAAGGAGAGAACATAATAAAAAAGAAAAGAAATATATAAGGAAATGATTTCCAACCTTCATTACAAGAAGTATAAACTATCCAAGAATCACCCTGGAATATATATTTAATAAAAAATATGAATAAGTTTAGTAAGTCTTCATCTCCTATAAGGTTAAACAGATATCTCTTCATTCCATAGCCCATCCGTAATCTATAAACAAATCCATAAGACATCAAATTTACAATTCTGGTGTCAGCCAAAAGTCCATAAGGGATTGCCAGAACATTGGAAAAAACTTACAGTTATTTTTTAATTTAATCCAACATTGTTGTAGGATTTGATTTCTCTTTAATTCTTCTGACGTGGGAAACTATAATGACTACAAACTGTAATGACATGGGAAACTATAATGACATGGGAAAATACCCAAGCAAAGCTGAATACGATATATATAAATACCCGAGAAAACTTAAGAAAACATACATGTATGTATGTATGGTATTCAGCTTTGTTTGGATATTTTCCACATCATAAGAGTTGTGCTTTTAAAGTTGTAGCGATGTTTCGGCAGAATCTAATCAGCCATCATCGGGCTGTGTATGCATATAGCATATATACATAGCATATATGAAGTCCCCTGCGCATCATGCCCTGCCACATACATTGGAAAGACCAACAAAAGAATAAGTACCCACCTGGATGAACACAAAAATGCAGTAAAAAAGCTGGAACATACTTCCTCACTAGTCCAACAAACATTAAAGCACAGGTCCATAGCATCGACTTCAATGGCACCAAACCCTGCTGCTATCGAAAAACCCAGCTACAGAATTATCAAAGAAGCCATAGAGACTGAAAAAAGACTTGAAAGCATGATAGAAAGAGATAACTCCACCAGACTGTCCATTATCTGGAAGCCTTCACTCACAAATCATCCAGATGCCTAGCTCTATGGCCTCCCCAACATACACAAAGAAGGAATACCACTCAGACCCATAGTCAGCTCCATAGGTTCATCTCTACAGAATCTTGCCAAATTTCTCACCAAGCAACTCCAGCCATACACCATCAACTCACACGTACAAAACTCCTTTGTACAAACAAAACCTACAATCACAGCGACCTGTTCATGAGCTTTGATGTCATATCCCTCTTCACCCAATACCCATCAAAGAAGGCCTTGACAAGACGATACAAAGCAAATATCAGATCCCCCCCAAACACATTCCTAGATCTGACCAAGCCACTGCCTGACCGAACCACATACTTCATCCACAATGGCACAAGCAGATCAGATAGAGGAGCACCATTGGGATCACCCCTCTCACCCGGTTCATCGCTAACCCTACTACATGGGAACTTTGAACACCAACACTCTATGACAAATCTGAAAGACAAAGCCCGAAACTCTGGCTCAGATAGTGTAGTGACGACTGTGTCGTGAATTTGGCCACGAGACAGGAAAGCAAAAACTGTCTTGAGCCAACCTGCCCTCGAAGCATTATATACACTACCACTCCAAAAATAACAATTCGACCAATGGAAACAAGAAACAGCAATCACCAACTTCCCTTTCCTGGATTCCTAATTTACAAAAAACCAATGGCTCCCCTTGGACACCATCTACCCGGACAAAAAAAAACACAACACCCGATATCTAAATGCACATCCATTACCCCCCAACCTGCACAGATCAACTCCGAGTCGCCAAGACTCTCACTCCAGAGCGGAACGCCTAGCTGACAAAGACCACCTGAGAACAGAACTACATACCTCACTAATCGTATTAATTCCAACAGATTCCAAAGAGAGACGCACTTCCCTATCCAAAAAGAGATACCCCGCAATTCAAAGCCAAGACACAGAACAGACACTGTATTCGCACTCGCTCCCGCTCGATACAAAGCGCACACACGAAAAGATCAGGCCAAAAATTCTCACACCAACCAACATATCAGCGACAGTGCCTTCAGCACGTGAATTAAAAAAATAGCCAACATCCTAAGAAACCCAAAGACACAGAATCCAGCTAGAAACCAAGGAGTTTTAATGAATACCCATGAACAATTGCCAGCCACATAAATTGAGACAGATCACAGGAGAATAATGCCGCATCACAGAACACAAAAACGACAGTCAGAGAGGAAGATACTTCCGCTCCCAGCACGCTTAAAGAAGGCCACAGACACTTGAATGTAATTTTTAGAACAGAAAATAATATCACACATGAAAACTCCAGCAACAGAATATCAGGGAAAGGCATCGAGATAGAGAAACACCCCATAACATGAAGAGAGACAGGACGATACCTCCGGCGCGGACCAGGACATCTGGGAAGTCTAGTCTCACCCAACAAATAAAATCCAGCCACACGAAACTCAACAGCCAGACCCGAAATCAACATGAGGAACACCACCACCAATCCTCTCGTTCAGACCCAGGCTAAGCCATCCTATAACAAAGGACTAACCACCATCCAGAAAACAGACCACACTGCCCCGCCAGCTGTCGGCACCCCCGACACCCATAAACCAAAACAACTGACACATGCCAAGAACACAGAATCCAGACGCCCGAAACTTTGAAGAGCAGCTAAAATTCCAGATCGACATACGAGCACCGTAAGATGATCACATCAAGAAAACTCAGGAAATTACATCACAAGAACTCAAGAAGTATGCAAACATAGCAAATACCCAGGATATCACAGCACAGGCCAAGGATACAACAGCAATAAAGTCCTTACAACGTCATCAACAGGCCCATTTCCAAGCCGTTACAACACATGAGGCTATGGAAAAGAGATCAAAACACAAACGACCGCAGGAGATTACAAGCAGGACCTGGACCAGGATACCACCAACACAAAGAACTGGAGCGATAGGTCCCATCACACAACCCATTGCACCCAAGGCCGTTATATTCACTCACGAGATAAGACTAACTCGGACTAAGAAAATCAACTACAAACAAATGACCAGAGATTACAGCAAAGAGCCCAGATCCATTGCTACCTCCACAACAAACATCACAAGGCCATCACACAGCCCATTTATACCCAAACATCAACTCCATCCGACCAATTTCAAGATCGGCAAGCCAGCGCAGCCAAACCAGCCCAGCACACCAAGCCCCCACCCACCAGTATTTATACGAAAGACGGCATGCTCGATCACACACTGCTTGCACTGGCACGAAGCTGAAAGCACCAGCCTGAGGATGGCGAGTGGGACCTCGCCGAAACATCACCAAGATACTCTTAATCTTACATGGGAAAAAGACCCGAACACACCTAGACCTACATATATATGTGTGTGTGTGTGTTTCCTGAATTGGATTCTTTTGAGGGGTATTAATTTGATTATAGCAGAAGTGGATCATGAGATTGCTTAAATTTCTCCCTATAGATCCCATTTCTGCAATGAATGCTTCCCCCCCCTTCCTCCCACTCTTCAGGATAAATATTCTCTCTATATTTTGGTCACACAAGTGGGAGAACAGCTGAAGTGGGACATGATTTTGAGAGCAAATATCTCCAGATTAAAGCTGTGAAAATCCTTCAAACGAAAGATGGTTAAGATTCACCTCTCTTTAATCAATTAAAAGTCATGATTTTTTTCTCTGGGTTTCTACAGTCTCTTCATGAGCTGTTTCTGGCTTTTTAAATGTGCATGTCCTTGAACAAAAGCCCCTGTCTTCAGATTATTAAAGCAGCCAGGTCTTTTCCAGGGCTTGTAGACTTCTCTAAAGATGATCCCACTTACACATGAAGAGACAGCAGTACAAAGCAGATGTGCTTTTCAGGAAAGACAATTAGGTTGAAAGACTGGATTTAAAATTAGGTTGAAATATAGTTCTGTTTAAGGTAACCTAGTCCCTAGTTGCAGGATACAGCAAAATATTTTCTTTTTTAAATGTGAGACTAATTCTAATCACAATCTCATATAGCTTTTATTTTTTTCTGCCATCTTGAAGTTCTCACACTTTTAAATATATTGCAAAAGAACCATAACTGCATCAAATTTCCAAGTCATAGGGAGTAGTTTCTTCTTATTTGTATTCCCCACCACCCATCTCTGTTCTCTTGGAGGTCCTCAGGAAGTCTTATTTTTGAATTCCAAACCACTATCTGAGCTGCTTCCTGTCATTTTTTGAATTGCATCTATGAGGACTATATTAATGTCAACGAGGACAGCATTCCAATATACAAAATATTCTCTAGAATGACTTCTACAACCTGTAGCAATAGTTCAAATCAAGCACATTTGCTGAGTTTGAATAATATGTACCCTTGGCATTAGTGCCACCCTTCCTTCTTGCTTGACAGATTTTACAGATAATGATGGTATGATTTTGAAATGACAAAATCCCATTAAATATCTCTCTTGTGCAAAGAATGACATTCTGCATAAACAACTGGAGGTTGAACAAATACAACTAGCTCTCCAAATGAATGCATAAAATAAAAATCCAAATTTACTTTTCCTCATTCATTGATACAGCTGCAAAACATGTGGTTTGTTCTTGCAATCCCAGTTATTGATGTAACATTTTACATCATTTGGTTGTTTTTCACTGCGTTAGCAATAATGAATGGCTAAAATAGCCTAGATCATATATGTCTAATTGCATATACATTTGTCTCCATGCACATTTCAATTTACTTCTGGGGATAATGTTTGTTAATTGTACTTCTTTTGTACCCTGGTGGAGGAAAAAAAAGCTTCTTACTCATAAAGGGGCTAAGTGTTCTCTTCTTTCCCTTTGTTCACACAAGGAGCTAAAGTCACTTCAAGAGGCACTTAATCCCATCATCCATGGTTACAATTGCCTTATAGCTTTAGTCAAAAAGAACCTGAAGTAAATGCAGCTATATTGTGTAATTAAAATAAATTCAGATGGTTATTTGCCTGGGGCATATTCTTGGTACTAATAGATAAAATGGCGCTCCAGGGATCCTAAATACTGTAGTATTTTAAACCTGATCAGCTGCAGTATCATATAGATCAAGAGAAGGAAAATGCAAAGAGAGAGAGAGAAAAGAAGAAGAAAAAACAGGGCTGCCTGAAGAGCCCCCTCTCCTAGTGTGTATTGTAAAGCAAAATAATAGAGGAGGGTGTTCTACTGTTTGAAGTGTCAAGAACTTACAAACATCTATATGGAAGGGAAATAAAAAATATCAAGAACAGCAGAGAAGTTGATGTTTTAAAGAAGAGTTGAGTCACTTCCAATAATCAAAAACTAACATCAAGATGACTCATCCCATTTATTTAGAATATGTTTGTTTGTTTTTACTTTTGGAATAAAGGAATTATTATCTTATGAAAAATGCAGAAAAGCATCTCTTCTTGTCTAAAGAATTAAATTTACTCCTAATCCTGAAAAAAAATTTTTTTAAATACTGTTCCACTACTTTTAACAGCATAAATGGCTGGAGTTCAAATTAATGAATCACATAATTCACACTTAACGTTTTTTCAGAAGTTGATTCAAGTAATTGCAGGAAGAGTAAATTAAGCTGAAAGACAATCATGCCAGTCTAGACATCCAACACAATCTGTATATTGAGGGTTTTTAAAAAATTAAATATTTACCATGATATTTAAGAAAAACCACAAATCACTGAATGTGCAATATTTGGTTTGCTTGATAGACCCACAAATAGTTCTAAGAGCTTTTAAACTTTTAAAGAAGTAGAACTTTGGAAACAAAAGTTTCTATCCTTTATATAAGCTCCAATTTTGATCACATTCAAGTTTGTACAACTCTAAAGATTCACACGAAGTAACTTGGGGGAAAAACCAGGTTGAGCCTACTGTAAGTCAAATCAGCACTAAGGACAGTGTCTCTATTTCAAGCGGCCTCCATTCAAATTACAAGGCTCTTTGGAAAACACTCAATGTGAACAGCTAACACTAGAAGAGTGAAAAGAACTAACAATACTGTTTAAATAATCAAATGAATGACATTAGATCTTGGCTCTCAGAGGAATAGATTAGAGTACATGGCTGAGCAACTGCCTGCTAGAAAAACCAAAAGAAGGGGAGGGATGATCTGCAATCAATTGTTAAAGTAGATTGTATCATACCTGAGAATAGCGTTTGAAATGTCTGCAATAGACATTCATGGATATTTTTTAATAGATATATAACCATGTTTTTAAACAGATATATAACAAAGCAAGAGAACGAAAAGTAATTATATTAATTCAACAAAGATATCATCTAATCTTATTAATATTTTGTGGCATTATTGCAACATCCCTATTGCATTTTAATTCATCTTAATTTTTTTGATTTAAAAAGAAAATGTAATTACACATAAATTTGTTCAGAGCTATCTTTCAAATATTTCTTCTCTTAATGCTGTAGTAATTCAAAATAAATGCCAGAAAGGGAAAAAAAAAAAGAATATTTTCAAGGTCATATAGGAACACAAAAATAAAAATGCAATTGATACATTTCTAAGACAATATGGCTTAAGCATTTAATAATCAACCATTATTACAGATAAATAGGCTCACTCTATCAAACTAGCATTAACACCCCTGACTTTTCATTAATTCATTAAATAGATTACCACTATAATTCTTACTTTGATTGCAAATATTAAGAACTTGTCCATATATATGGAATATCTTAGAGAGCAAGTTTAATTAATTGTTGTTCCAAATATGCATAAATTTATGTCTGGTATTTATGAAAGACAACCTTACATAGATTTCTATGATATTTTTATTTCATTAAGGTCATACTTCATCCTATTTTATCCATTAATTAACTGATTTCTGATAAACTGAGATATATTTTAAAATCTGTTGAATTCCTCGAGAAAGGGATGAAAACATTGCCCCTATTTTCTAAGATTGAAGCAATCGTGGTTCTTTATTTAGATTCAGTGAAGACTGATTAAGTATTATTTTAGTTCTGCTGTTTATAATAGCTTTAAATGGACTTTAAATGGACTTTTAAATTGTATTCTTTTAGCTCTGAATTAAGAGGCACTTTTAGTTCTACTGTGCTTTCAAATAATTTTCTGCTGGTTAATCACCATTTTTGATTGATTTTATATGATTTTATTCCATTTTTAGAGTAATTGCTGCTGCAGCATAATTGGGCCATGATTCTTATCCTTACTTTTCTCACTAAAGACCCAAAATGCAGACAACTACTTTTTCAAAGCAACACAAAACTGGAATGTTCAATTTGCTCAAGATAAAATTAGCTAAATAAGTAAATTATGCTCAGCATGAGAAGAAATATTTTATGTTTAATATTAATTTAAGGTTGCTGTGCAAATGAAATTATAAAAGTATAAACATCTACAAACACTGAATAACAAAGTATCAATCAGGAGAAATAGGCACTGTGTGGATTAGATCCAAGCTACATCATATTTAGAGTACAAATCCATCAAAATAACTGATCTGATGCAGTTAGTTTGATTTCAGTTTAATTTATTCTCATGTGTGAAGCTAGCCACAAATTACTAAAGCATGATTTGTATTAAATTAAGTAAACCAAATAGGATTACTTAATCAACCATAGTTAAAAAGCCACACTTTAGCGTGATGTATGAATTTATGTTCTAAGGTTCACTAAGTCTGGTTCCAAATTGGACTAAAGTCAGCCTATGTCTTTTTGCTCACCATCAGAATCAGAAGAAATCACATCAAGAATCCTAAAGTTTTAAATCAAAAAACTGAATTTAGTGGAATTGTACTAGAACTGTTATGGTACAAGAACGTGGTATCATGGTTTTATATTTATTTAAATCAGTGGTGGGATTCAAATTTTGTAACTACCGGTTCTGTGGGCGTGGCTTGGTGGGCGTGGTGTGGCTTGGTGGGCGTGGCAGGGGAAGGATACTGTAAAATCCCATTCCCTCCCCACCCCACTAACCTGCTTTCCAGCTCCATCCTCCTGTGCAGGGCAACAAAAGAAGACCCAGCTGATCAGCTGGGACTCAAGAGGCAGAGAATAGATGGGTGCAGGGCCAGTCAGAGGTGGTATTTGCCGGTTCTGTGAACTACTCAGAATTTCTGCTACCGGTTCTCCAGAACTGGTCAGAATCTGCTAAATACCACCTCTGATCTATATCTGGGGAGTTGGGTGGGACTATGTCTCAGCGGTTATGTAGGTGAGCTTATCAGCTGGAAAATTGTCAGCTAGAAAGCTGACAGCCTGGTTTTGAGACCTGAGTACTGCATGACAAGGTGAGTTTCCCTTCTTGCCCCAGGTCCTGCCAATCTAAGAATTTGAAAGCATGCAAATGCAAGTAGATAAATAGGTACCACTTTGGTAAAAGTGTTCATTGCACATCGGCGTATAGTCTTGCTGACCACATGACCATGGAAATGTCTTTAGACAATGCTGGTTACCCTGGCTAAGAAACTGTCACCTCTGCCATCTTCAGTCGCTTCATTGGGCTTTGCTGGCATCCTTCCATAAATGGAGGGGGTGGGGAGAAGGAATTTAGGGAAGCATGAGAGGAGAAAAGAAGAAGGATATAAGGTGGGGGGGGAGGTGTCAAACCAGAATTATCCAGCCATCCAAGGACAATTGGCCTGGGAAAGAATGTGAAATCCCTTCGAACTATGCCTGACATCAAAGCAGTACCTAAAACATCCCCAACAAAGGGGAAATATGTACCCTCTGAATGGAAATATTCAGATCTAGCCTTACTTTCTCTGCAATCACTAATCCTTAATAATAAAAGAACCTACCACATAAAATAAATGGAGTTGTGGGTCTTTCTTTCCTAGGGACCCAACTAGGAATGCTTTATCTTGGATCCCTATGCCAAACACATCTCTCTCTCTCTCTCCCCCTCTCTCCTTCTCCCTCTACCTTTTCCTCTCTCTCTCCCTCCCTCCTTCCCTCTCCCTCTCCCTCTCACTGTGCATGTAAACAGCTAAAGAAGAGTTTACAGTTCATTCTGTGCAGCATTAAGAACTCTACATTCCAGGAACCTTCGGTTTGCAGGGCTTTGGCGGCAGACAGGAATCAGCGATCGTGTGCGGTTTCCACCTGGGCTCGCCGCCAGAGCGCCCCAAGTCAGCTGGCTTCAGGGCTAAGCCACCCCATAGAGGTCAGTGAAGATGGGGGAGACTGCAGCAGGGTTGAGGAAAGCCACATCTTTCTTCCCCAGCTGGCTAAACTCCCTTTCCCAAAGGTGGTGGAGGGGCGGTCAGAAATGGCCGCCTCAAAGAAGCCCTCATCCGGAAAAGAATGTGCAGGAGGAAGAAAGTACTGAAGTGAAAGTTTTGGCTGACTGGGGTACAGAAGAAATAATTAAGGCATCCTGGAACTTAAACTTAAAAAAAAAAAGATACATTGCTCCCAAAAGAAGACTCGGAAGCAGCGAATGAAAGTGAAAGGGAAAGTGTTTTTTTTTTTCACTCTCCTTCCTTACGTTGACAGTGAACAGAGATGAATGAGAAATCGGAAAAATCTGCTTTGGCATCAAACAGGTATTTAAACTGGAAAATGTAATGCCAAGGGATAATAAGATTTCTGAATATAAAAGGCAAAAAAAAAAAGAGAGAAACAAAATTTTCTTTTGCTGTATAGTGGGAAGGGAGAGGAAGAGAGTAAGAACAGGTATTGGAAGGAGGAGATTGCCTGAAATCTAAAAGAATCTAAAGTTAAATTTTAACACGAACTGCTAAAAGATCAATTTTAACTGGAACTTTGTAACTAAATACTAACCCCAGGAAGAGAAAGTGAAAAAAGGAGAAAGTATAAAAAGAAACAGCTTGTGTGTATTTTGGATTGTTTGGTGATTGGGACTTTTGGAATTATATTGGAAGGATTAAAAACACTTGGATGGTTGTTTAAAAAGAAGAAGAAAAAACTACAATGGCATCACTTGTGGACAGACTGAAAATAGAATTTAAAAATATAAAGAAGAGGAAGCAAGAAGGGAGGGCTCTCTTGGTTCCGTTTTTCAATTCTTAGAAATGGTGTTCTTTACCTACGAGAAACTACAAGAAAAGACTACGCAACAAGAGACTGGGACAAAGAAGAAGCCATCTTTAACGAACAAGTAACTTTACTTGGGGAAGAAAGGGGAAAGAGGGAAAGAGAATGGACAATTGAGACCTAAAAAACAACCAAAAAAGGGAAAAATAAGGTGAAAAGTGGATATAACGTGAGAAGCAACAGAAAAAGGGAATACAGAAAAAGGAAATTGAGGTGGAGAGACAAGGGTAAAAAGGAGAGAGAAGAAGCAAAGGAGGAGGGAAGAGAAGAGAAGCTACAAGTGGTGTGAAGCAAGAATAAAGAACAGGACTTATTTGGATAATGTTTAAAAAATGCAAATGAGTGCCGGGGGATTAAAGCGGAATAAACTTATGGAAAGTTTATAAGCATTCCAAGAGCATGATACCTATTTGACAAAGTAATGTGTTAAATATTTAAATTTAAATGAATTTAACATTAATGATAGAATTGAATTGGTATGGATATTGTTTTAATTATATTCATATATTTTATAACTTTTCTTTTCTTTTTCTTTTTTAAAATGTAGAGTCTACTTTAATGTACTACGCAGAAATCCGAAATGGAAGTTATGTTTATATATTAAGTGTTACAATTTAGGGAAAGATATAAAGGCCGTTATACTCCAAAGAGTAACTACAGGAGGAATTTTTGTAAGGAGAAAGAATAGCTGAAATAGGACAGACAAAGAATATAAATATAATAATCTGATTTGAGATGAAACAAATAAAAATAAAATTAAGAAAGTTAAAGAGGGGAGAAGCATATAGAAATGTAGATGGAAATAAGATATGGAATGGTATATTAAAAATGAGCATGAATTTGAATTGGTGTCTGTAGAGAGATAACCCGGGATCAGGCTGCTTTCAGAAAAGAGGTTTTATGTTTTCATGTTTTGTGTTGTGTTTGTCTATGTTTGTTTCTGAAAAATCAATAAAAAATTTCAAAAAAAAAAAGAACTCTAAATTCCACTTGGCATAGTAGGAGGCCCTGAGTACTTATGGTATCAATATCATCATCACCATCATATCACCATCATCATCACCATCATCATTTCTTTTCAGTCTTTAGAAAAAAACCCGTAAGTAGATCACAGCTTTTCCCAACTCAAATGATACACCTGAGAAAATAAGATCCTGCAATCAGCATTCAGCATTTACAATTCAATCATTTAGTGAGTATGCTCTACTGACCTATAGCTAATGGTAAATCTTAACAGAGCCTAAAGGCTAGGTCCACTGGCGCGACGGCCGCAAAACGTATGCATAAAGGACACAACGGACGAGCAAAAATTTCGGGGGTGGCTCCATCCATTGTCATCTGCTCCAAAAAGTGGTGAAAATTTGCATAAACAGAACGGAAAAGAAACAGATGTGGGTAGTATGTAGCGGGGATGTTAAACGGATGTCATAGGAAGCCTAGCGGATGGAAGCGGATGACACCTCTGAAGGGTTCCGGGGAGAATTCGAAGCGGACGCATAGCGGATGAAGTGGATGCATCATGTAACGCCTAAAGGAAAAAAGGGGATGCCGCGTGGATGTATATCGGATGCAAACGCATCCTTCTCTATTTCCGTGCCTACTAACGATGTATAGACGTTTCATGTACCCTTTCTTTCCTCCCTCTTTTCCGTTTTCAGCTGCAGCGGATGTGAGTTTGCGAGGATGCCCAGAGGATGCCAAGAGGATACAGCAGATGTTTAACGGATGATAACGGACATAGAACGGTTGTTGCTCATATGTTGCAGATTTACATTGTACATGGCGGAAAGTTCATCCGTTCCAAAGTTTTGTGCAGCTCAAAAACTTCTTGTGCGGATGAAATCACAGTGGACGGATGCTCGACGGATAGAGCATATGAACACGTATGCAATGAGTACACAACGGTGCATAGCGTTTTCCAACGGATGGCAAGCTTTTTTTAACGTTTTACATCCTCTTTGCATCCGTAAGTGCAGTGGGACAGGGCCTTAAAATCTTTTTAAGTAAGTGTTTTCCAAGCTAAGAGCTTGTAGTTATGCCCTCTGCTTTGTGATGTATTCTATTTGGAAAGCCAACCTTAAACATAGCTTTGGTCAGTTTAAGAGACAATCATAAAGATAAACACCTCCTGATATATTTTTTTAATGCTTAAGTAGCAAATTAAAAATTCTCCCCCATCATTTTAATTAGAGCAGACGAATAAATACTGTTTCTGTGCACAATTATTTTAAAAATAAAACTAAACCGTTAAAAAGACCTACCTTCTCCCAGAAGCCATTTTGCATATCAACTTACAAAATACACACATGTGTGCACACAGTAGGAGTTTCTTATCTATCTTTCACAGGTGCCATTAATTTACATGGCTGTGATTGCTGCCAGCCACATCCATTTGGGCAACAGAGCAATACAATAAAACCATTTGAAACTTAAGAACCCAAAGGTGTGCTGTTCCCAGCAGGTCTAGGTTTCCTGGATTCCTCTTTCTTTCCCTTTGAAAAACTTTAATCGAGGAGGAGAATTTCAACATCAGCATCTTCCAGCACCACAGGTGCCTTATTTATTTATTTATTTGTTTGTTTATTATTTCAGCTTTTTTGACAAGCAGCTCTGCAAAGCCAACCTTCTCTTCTGTGCAATGCTTTACAGGCTGGGAGTTAAGAAGACAGAGTTGAGCATATTACACTGAAGATACAACTATTTGGCCCATGAAAATTGTGAAAAAGATCCACTCTTCTCTCTCCAAGGCAGAAGCATTTCAGGCAGTCGCTATCACTCCCTGCGTGGGCAAAGGGTGGCAATGGCTAACAGAGGAATAAGAAAAGGAGCACAAAGAACACAAGGCGACTGGCAGCTATTCAATTCCAATCTCGCAACTGATTCTCTCTGCCCCCCCCCCCCCCCCCCCCCCCCCCCCCCNCCCCCCCCCCCCCCCCCCCAGCTGTATTTCTGAACTCCTTGGAAACAAAATCCATGATTTCAGCAGGGAAGCATGACCTAGGAAAGTCCAGGGCCTCAAGCAAACAAACAGATTGGCTTCAGGGGGATTTTGGCCTGAAGTTTTGGAATGGACAGTTCAGGTTTGTGATATGGGAAAGCCGCCAAAGAGCTTTCTGATACAGCCAGGAGAATATGGCGTTGTGGAAGACTCACGTATCGTTGATTTTTCATCAAGCTTAAAACCAAGGAATCAAAGAAGCTCTTTTATTCAGGTCAACATTATGTACTATGATCAAAACTGTAGCCTAATCCTTTAAACTAGAGATGCCAAGGAAATTCACTGGAACCTCCATTACGGAAAGCATCTGTCCTTATTAGAACTATTTATTTATTTTTTATGACATATGTATTTCTTTTTTGTCCATAGTCCATTGAACAGTGTCCCTAAGACAATGCTCAATTTTTAGATTTCTGGCGCTGTGATCAGGATTCTAAGTTCTTAATTATGCAAAAGCTTAAGAGAAAGAAAGTTACACTCATAGAACACTCATATCTGAAGAATTGTTCAAATTTTTTATCACAATTCAGGGCCATCAATTCTAGGAAAGGCTTTTTATCATCAACTGCCCTGAGTTATTCACAACATTTTACAGTTGATCAAGACAACCATGACACATATGTAACTATTCTATCTTTCCCAAAAATATTCTATATTTTTTCTTCCTAGAGGATACCGGTGAAGAAAGAAATTATTTTCTGATTTTCTCTTTCCTTCCCTCCATCCCTCTCTCATACTCATGTGGATGAAGCTATTAGATATTATGTGCTTCTATTTATATTCAGGATTGTCCTTGGAGCAATTGCAGCAGAAAACATTATAATGCTTGATTGAAGGTAAAATATAATTTCAAAATATAAAATGCTACTGTTATCTAAACATGCCTTTATGGTTTGTGAAAAGGGACAATTGTTATTGTCTTAGCTACTATTATGAAACATTTGAAACATGTATGCACACATACATACACACACAGTCTCACAAGCTGTGATGACCCAGGGCGTGGCACAAAGGCAACACAGTCAAATAAGCCAGAAGAGTCCCTTTAATACCTCCAACTTTGCCCCCAATGTCCAGGTTACCTTCGGCTGGGGAAAAAAACTCCCAAGAACAGCCTTTAAGTGGAGGAAATTCAGTCTGAAAACAAAGTACATACAAACTGTAAATAAAAATCCACCAAACCAAGCTGCAGCAATTAAATTGACAGGGCAGGATAAGGAATTGCAAACTTGAAAGGCCAACAAACACACACAGTTGGGAAGACACCAGGAACTCAGATAAGCCTCGACAATATCAGATAACTCACGATTTGCTTTCAACAACTTTGCTGCGCGTAGTTTCCCTTTTTAAACACTGTGTTCCCAGCTGCAGCTAATGAAGGAAATCAGGGCCCTTTCCTCCTCCATAAGCCAGGCAACTCACATTGTTCCCTTCTCCATTTCTCCCTGCGTGCCCGAGAATGAAGAGGGGGTGGTTATGAGTCTTCCTCTGAATTCCCTCTGCCTTGCTCTACCTCTCCCCTCCTTTGCCCAGCTGGACTTTACCCTTCCCCAGTTTCTTCCACAGCCAATGGAGCCACACTCCCACTCCCTGTCAGCTATTCGGCCTTCTGACAAGCATAATCAATAGGAAAGCCAAAGTCACTTAATAAGTATGTTACTAACTTAACAATTGTAATATTTCACTGAACAACTGTGGCAAGAAAAGTCATAAAAGGGAGCAAAACTCATTTAACAAATGTTTCACTTAGCAACATAAATTTTGGGCTCAATTGTGGTCGTAATTTGAGGACTACCTGTACTTCAGTGTTGTTTTGTTAGATCAGTTAGAGAACTATAGGAATAAATAGGAGTATTGGTTATTTATTTTGTGGCATTTCTATTGTGCTTTCCAAAATCATAAATCATAATTATAACTTGTTTTCCATGACAAAATAAAAGGAAATATGAAAATATTATCAACTGTACAGTATATATTACTAATTGTCTACTGTTCATAATTATTACAGTTCATAAAATATTAGTTTTATTTCTAAAACATGATAATGTACCTAAATTGATTTTCAAAATTGCAGAAGTAGAACAAAGCATCCCACATAATTGGTATATCGAAAAATGTAAATATGAATCCCATCCAAAATAATCTCAATTTTTACATAGTCACAATAAATATTACAATTTGAGTAATCCTCTCCAAGGTAATTCAAGACTGAAACTGACTACAGTTCTTTTCAAGCCTTTTTTGAAGATGTGTGATCTTCAATGTGGGTGGAAGTTGTCTCAATCTTTATAACTTCCCGGGCTTGCTTGTATATGAGCATTATTCTCTGTGATCTGGGACTGTGAGAAAACAAAGTCTTTTGCTGAACGCATGAAAGTCACTGATGAAATGGCTAAATATGCACCCTTCATCTTTTATGCACTTTCAAGTTCTCACAAGTTCAGGTGAATATCTCAAGGTTTATAAAAATTTACTTAAATGTCCTGCAAAAGTGGTCTTCGTCTACTACCATGATGCCTGGTTTGTTGGAAGAAATAACAGCTTCCTACAGGTTGATGGGCTGGTACCTGCCCATCTATCTGGATCTAGAAGTCCCACAGGACTTTTGCCCTGCTCTTCTCCAAGACTTACTCAGGAATTTCCTATTTGGACTTGAGAGGGCTCACACGCTGTTCAGATGCTTCTGTACACAATGCCAGCTCCTTCTTTGCATCACTCAGTAAATGCTGCCTGCATCTTACATCCCTGCACATGCACGCGCAATTCCCCCACGCCACCCCCTTCCCTGCACTGCACCTCCCAGCTAATTTGTGGCCCATTTGAGGCCTTTTTCGGCCTCCCAGAGGCTTGAGGAAAGCTTTTGCAGGCTTTGCAGGCCGAAAAATGGGCCCATTTCATCCACTTCCGGTATTTCTGGAAATACAGAAAGTGACAAAACGGGCCTATTTTTGGCCTGCAAAGAGCGTCTGGGAGGCTGAAAATAGGCCAAAAATCAGCTGTGACACGCAGTGAGGTAAGTTTGCCTGTGGCTCACATGCCAGCACAAATGGCTCTGCGTGCAACCTGTGGCACGTGTGCCATAGGTTCGCCATCACGAACCTATGACTTGCTGTTTATATGTACACCAAGAGCTTATGCACTGGAGACAAATTCATTGTGTGTCTGATTACACTTGGCCAATAAAGTCTTGTCTTTTCTTGTCTTGTCTTGTCTTGTCTTGTCTTGTCTTGTCTTGTCTTGTCTTGTCTTGTCTTGTCTGCTCTGCTCTGCTCTGCTCTGCTCTGCTCTATTCTATTCTATTCTATTCTATTCTAGCCTACATATGATTTCTCCACTTACATTTTTCAATTGACATCACTTTCTATCTCCAATGGATATAGTAGTTTCTTACACTAGATAATTATTTTCAGTTAATCCTTTAAAAACCTAGTTCCAATATGAAGAGCAGGGGAGGTATCTTTCACATGTGGTGGTCCTGCACTGAAGACCAAAGATACTGGCACAGAATAAAAAAATGGTTAGAGGAAATAACGGCGGAGCGAATTGAATTAAAACCAGAATTCTTCTTATTGGGGATATTTAACAGACAAATTTCTAAAAAAGTCAAATATATAATATTGCACATCCTCACTTCTTTTCAATTAAATATCATACTTCCTTAAAGACACAAGATGTTAAGATTTTAATGATTATTAATGATAAAACTGAATTGGAATGGAATGAGGGTTTATAATTACATATATTTATAATCTTTTGCACTACCGGTATTGGGTATGCTCTTTGTTGAAGCGCATGGTTTAGGGTTGCCTTATAGTCTCCGCAGATGTGCACTGACCCATTTGGTTTTACAGAAGTCACGATGGGTGTTTCCCACCTGGCATGGTCGATTGGCTCTAACACCCCTTGTGCTATTAATTTGTTTAATTGTTCGTCAATTTTTGTTTTAAGGCAAATGGGGATGCGGTCTGCTTTTAACCAAGGTGGGGGCACTATTTTCGGGTCTAGGGCTAAACGAAATTGGGTCCCCTTGTTACTTGCCTAGGGTTCCGTTGAAAAACATCTTGAATTCTTTAAACGGGCTCTCTTACCAGTTGTCTACAACAAGCGGTTATCCTGGTCATCCGATTCCCAGTAGGGCGCTAAACATCGATCCCTAGCAGGGCTTAGAGTGATCATGGTCGACCGATGCGTCAGAGGCAAGATTTCGCATGATCTTAAATTCAACGAGGAAATGTCCAAGGCCCCACTACCAGGATTCGATTCCCCTTGGTAGCCTTTTAAAATCAGTTTTTGTTTGTTTGTAGTTCTTTTTGTTTGTATGGTCCCAGTATCAGGCCAACTGGATTGGTGTTCTAGGATACCATTAGATTAAAAAGGACCCGGAATCGAACTTCCATCTCACAGGGCTTCCCTTTGATGTTTCACTCTACTCCAGACTTTTTTTTCCATTTGCTGCCCTTGGCATTTTCCGATGGTTACTGTCTGTGCGTTTCTCTCTGTCGCTGGTTCTTTTGCTTCAGTTCCATCTGTTTCCGGCTTTCTCTCTTCATGTCTGGGGGGGGGGCGGCGTCTGCACATCTTTTTAGGACTTATAGCTCTTTTTGTTTTTGGCAGGACCCTTATCGATGTGCCCCCGTTTGTTTTACAATTCCCCTACAGATTGCGTTTCTAGGAACCTGCATTCAGATCACGGGTGGCTGGCCTCCGCATCCATTGGAACTCCCCGCCTGTTTCTGTCTCCTTTCCCGCCATTTCTTGTCTGATTAAGTCTATGGACATCTTCATTTGTTCATCTAGTGCTCCCTCTGCGGATTCGAGATCTTCATAACTGGGCGGTTCACTGTGGGCTGTTTCTTGCTCCCTCTGCCTTCTTCTCTCTGGCTTGGATTTGGTGGATCTGGAATCGAATTCATTGGTGCTTGTGGCTGCAAGATTTCTTTGCTGCTTCTGGCCCAGCGGTGGCTTTTCTAACAAGAGCCTTGGCCACGGTTATGTTTGGTCTGTTCAGCAGGCTTACTCTGGAAGTGTTAGCAATCTTTCAAACGAGACCACACAGTCCCTCATGGCCTCTCTATGTTTTGGAACTCACAGCTCCTCCGATGCTGTCTCAGGGCTGCTACAAAATCTCTGACGGTTTCATCTTCTTTTTGTCTCTCTTTTAGAACTCGTGCTTTTATCAAGTTGGAGACCAAAGAGTGCGTAATATGCTCAGAGCATTCTGCTTCAGCTCAGGCCAAGTCATCTGTTTGACGCCTCTCTGGTTTGAGGCTAGTGCCTTCGCCATTTTAAGCCACAGCTCGTCCGCAGTGTGTAAGGGAAGGACATTCCCTTTCTTCCTTTGGTCAGATATTTCCTGCAATTCATTGCTTTCTTAAAGACATAGAAAGCGATCGATATACAACTCCCAATTCCTCCTCATCAGGATGAATGGTGCGCGCGCAGCGCATTTTTCCATAGCCATCTCTCTTGCTCGGTTCAGATCACCGCATACTTCGGTCTCGCTTCTCTACAACGATCCCATTCTCGTCGCCAGTGTTCCGTTCGGGAAAATTAAGTTCTGCTGAGACCGTTCCAACAAAAAACTTCTTTTATTTAATTCAGTATAAAACAAATGGTAATGGAACAACAGCCCAAGCGCGGCAGCCCTTTATTATAGTGGCTGCTCGCAGGCTTGTAGCAATCGACACTACTTTTAGCTGTTTTCCTGCTGTTTAGGCGGGCCAATGGATTGTTTCTCTAATGGCCTCAATCCAAGAACAGCCTCTTTCGCGCCAATTCAGAATAGGGGAAACTTTGGAGGCCTTACCAATTCCATACACAACAGCTTCCTAACCAAACCGAGCTGGACAACTTTGTTGTCCAAAAGGTAGAGGGTGGTAAACGTAGCAGGGACAGCCACTACTGGACTTAATTCTTACAAATAGAGAAGAAGTGATAGAGGGAGTTGAAACTGCAGGACTTGGTTGAGAGTGACCATGTCATACTATAACTCAACATAACACAAACAACAAGCAACAGAACATTAATACACCAGAGTCTTGGATTTTAAAAAGAGCTGATTCAATAAACTTCAGAGAGACTTCCGGGAAAGATTCCCATGGATGGAAAAATCCTAAAGGGAAAAACAACTCAAGAATCTTGGGGAAATCTAAAAAGCCATGATCATAGAAAACCCAGACCGCACAATACCACTGAGTAAGAAAAGCAAGGAAATCCAAGAAGAAAACCCAGCATGACTGCACAAAGATCTCTCTGGCAAATTGAAAGAAAAAAGGACAAGCTTACCAAAAAAAATAGAAACAAGGACATACAAACTAAGGCAGGAATATCAGCAGATTTAAGCCAGAATCTGCAGACGAAGTCAGGATTAGCAAAGGCTCAGACGAACAAAGACGTGCAACAAAAGTCAAAGATAATTAAAAAAGTTTCTTCCAACATATAAAACAAGAAGAAAAAAAATCAAGCGGAAACAGGTTGGTCCACTAAAGAGAGCAAGATGGCCAAGAAAGTAACAGGCCAACAGAGCAGGAAAGCAGAACTGCTTAACTCATTCTTTGCATTGTCTTCATGCAAAAAAAAGAAACTATAGCTCAAACACCACCTAAAAACATAACTGTAAAAAGACAGACCAGAATAAAAAGTTAAAATTAAGCAAAAATTAGTAGAGACACCCTGTCTGATTTTCATGAAAAAAACAATCCACCGGGTCCTGATGGATACATCCCGAGTTTTAAAGGAGCCGAGCAGAGGTCATCTCAGAACCACTGCCCACCATATCTTTCAAAAATCCTGGGAGCACCGTGAACTACCAGAGGACTGGAAAGAGCTTTGATTGTGGTTCTATTCTTCAAAAGGAAAAAAAAGAGACCCCAGGAAAGTATAGACCAATCAGTCCGCCTAACATCAATACCTGCGAAAGATTACTGGAAAAGATAATAAAAAAAACAGATCTCTAACATCTAGAAACAAAGTAAAGTAATAAACTAGCAGTCAGGCACAGGTTTTGTTAAAAACAGATCATGCGAAACCAATCTGATTTCATTCTGCAACACAGTGACTAAGATTAGTTTAGAACAGCAAAATACTGTGACATTAATATATTTAGACTTCAGCAAGGCATTCGACAAAAGTAGACCAAACCTATTTCTTAGTAAGCTAGAAAACAGTGGAATCTATAGCACCCACCACGAGATGGACTCCACAACTGGCTGGGCATACTGTACTCAACGAGTAGTCCTTAAATGGGTCTAAAGTCTACATGGAGGGAAGTAAGCCAGTGGGTGCCACAGCTTCCGTCTATAGCCCAGTACTCTTCAATATCTTCATAACGACTCTAGATGAGGAAATAG
>BHFT01000893.1:0-17639 GCA_004320025.1 Laticauda laticaudata | reverse complement strand
TCCTAAATATCTGAGATACGTCCCCTATACAAACGTTTTTTCCGTTTTAATGCTTTGTATGCGAGCTGCATCCTCTTTCATTGTTTCTCTATCCGTGCTACTAACGCTGCGTGTCCGTTCCACATCCGTTTCGCTTCCTCCCTGTGTCCATTTTCCGCTGGAGCTGATGCGAGTTGCGCGGATGCGCAGCGGATGCCTAGCGGATATAGCAGACGCGTAACGAATGACTACGGACGTATAATGGATGTTCCCCGTATGCATAGCAGATGTCTAATGGACGCGTTGGATACATTTTCCGCTCAAAAAGTTTTGTGCAGCTCAAACGTTTTTGAGCGGATGAAATGTCAGTAGATGGATGCTGGACGGTTAGAGAAGATGAAAAACGGACGCAGTGAGTACAGAATGGTTTCATCGCATTAACCAATGGATGTCAAGTGTTGCTCTCCGTTTTACATCCTCTTTCCATCTGTTGGTGCTGTGTGACAGGTGCTTTAGGCTTTTCACTTTCATACCATGGTGCTTGAACCATATCAACTTCTTCCTCCAATTCCGCATTGGGGAAAGCTGTGATGATATCAAAATACCAAATTTTCTGGCCATGTGCTGTTTCCAATGCTCATACCAAACTTATACTTTCACTCTTCACCATTGGTGCAAATACCTCATCATACTGCATATTTTTCTCTGTAAAAAACCTTGTGCTACTAATCTTGCCTTATATTGTGCCTCATTATCGGGTAGTCTTTTCTTTTTGTGCACCCACTTACATCCTACAGCTTTGCATCCCTGTGGCAAAGTCATAGATTTGAACACTTTATGATCTCCCATGGATTTCATTTATTTGTCCATAACTTCTTTCCACTTTCCTTGTTAGGGCAATGCCAATACTTCCTTACATTTCTTAGTTCATACCACACATTACAAACCTTAACTTTACTAGCAGAATACCTGTCAGGTGGAATCCTCTTGTTCCATTATTCTGACCTGCATGGCATTGACTGTTCCTGTGTTTCAATCCTCTCTGGTGTCATACCTGAGTCTTCTTCTGATTCCTTTATTTATATATTTTCAGTTTTTCCTCCTTGAATGCTGACATCGTAACTGAGTTACTGTCCCTAAATGGATCACCATCACTAAGTGGATCATTCCCAAAATTGGCATCAATTCTGTTCCAATTTTGCTCTGCAAAGTTTGCAGACCTTGAAATCATTATTCTCTTGCTTTCATTGCCAAAGCGATAGCTCTTTGAGCCAGGCTCATAGCCTGTAAACCTTAGCTTTCTAGCCTTTGGTTGTCCCTTTCTTATGATTGCTTTTGGAATATGCACCCATGCAGTGCTTCCAAACACCCTTAAATATGCCAGAGATGTTTTTCTCTCACATTGCACTGCATATGGAGTATCATTAATGGAGGAACTCCACAGCCTATTCCACTAAATAATTAGCAGTCAACATGGCTTCACCCCCAATATGACCTGCTCAGACCAGAATACTCTGACAGTGAATCCTTCATCATTAGTAAGACACCATTCTGCCTCTCAGCTACACCATTCTCAGCTGTACAGATTTGTGCATCTATGTTTTATTACTCACTGTCCCAACTACTGTTGAAAATCCCAACTACTGTTGAAAATTTGCTGACATTAATTCTGAACCTCTGTCAGTTTGCAGCTGACATACCTGTTGTTTACATTTCCTTTCTACAAAGTTTACCCATTTCTTAAATTTCTGTAGCATCTCTATTTTACTCTTTAGTAAATAACAGAACTCAAACCTGCTGTAGTCATCTACAATGACCAGCGCATTTTGGTCCTCCAAACTGGTTTGCATTGGGCCCACCAAATCTGCATATATCAGCTCTAGAGCCCTAATTGTCTGCTTTGTGGTACTTTTTCTCACTGTGAATGCCTTGGACTTTGATAATTTACAAACTGCACAGTCCAAGTATGCCTTACACCCTTTTAAGTTTATACCTTCTGCAAACTGTTGCATCTTTTGCAAAACTCTGAAGCCCACATGACCAAGGTTTCCATGCAAGAGATGGGCACATGAATCATGTTGTGCCACATTTCCAAATGTTTAGGCACATTGAACCTTTTGTCCCTGCAATACATAAAGATTATCCTGCTTTATATCCTGTACACATACATTTCCATTTGTCTTTATGAGACACTTTCCATTTACAAATGTAATCTCAAACTTCTTTTTATCTAGACTAGAGAGAGACACTCAATAAATTATGCTCTATTTCAGATGCACACAATATATTGCTAAACTTTTCCTTCAGACCTGGAATCACCACACTACCTTTTCCAGTGACTTCACTTTTCTGGTCATTTGCCAAAGCCACTGCATCACCTCCAGCTGAATCCATTCTGAAAAAGAATTTAGAATTATTAACAATTGTTTGACTAGCCCCACTGTCTATTAACCATTTGTCCCTACTATTACAATAGCCAACTTTTGCAACAGCAGCCTATCCATCTGTTGTCCTTTTTCTTTGCAAACAATCTTGCTTCAAATGACTCTTATCACACAGATGATACACCATGTTCTATTGCTTTCTTTGTAGAAAAACTTTGTTGGGTTGTCATTTGATCTCTACAGACACCTTGTCTGTTGCTTTTCTCTCTCTGTTCCTTGGGGGTCCACCTCAGGAATTTCTCCTCATGGCTTTTTCCTAAAATGGTGCTTATTTTCCTCTGAAATCAAACAGGCTTTAAGAGCTTCCATTCTTAAGTCCTGCTCTGGTTTGCACTCAAAAACAGCTGAAACAATATCCCATGTTTCATCAAGACTGTTTTACATGAACAGCATCTTTTGAGGTTCAGGAATCTGCATCCCACACTGTTCCAACTCATTGAATAAATTCTGCATGTGCAACAAATGCTGCTCCACAGTCGCTTGTGGTTACATCCTGGCTCTGTATAACTGTCTTGATAATTGCACAATAATTCATAATCACAATAATGATGTATACCAGAGATGGGCTGACTTCTGTTGACAAGGGGTTCATTGGTCATAAGTGTACGCTGACCTGTTGCCATATCTATTCAAACAGTCCTCATTGGCTGACCTGTTATCATGTCTATTCCAGGTCATAATTACTTATATACTGACATATACCATGTGTTATGCCAGAGGAAGATATTAGATTTATTTTTCCATAGTGCATTTTTAAAATGTTTAAATGGTAACACATCTTGTATTGGAAAACTAGGAAATCTACTGCAACTTTATCTGGGAGATTTCTGAAAATTTAGTCTTTAAAGAATTTAGGCTTATTCTGATACAATAAGTTGATTCACATATATCATTTAAAATGATTGATTATTAATAATGCTAAGTGCTAGCAATAGCACTTAGACCTCATACCACTTCGTAATGCTTTACAGCCCTCTCTAAGTGGTTCACAGTCAGAATATTGTCCGCAACAATCTAGGTCCTAATAATAGAGATTTTTTTTTGGTCTAAACCACAGCTTTATGTATTTATTTATCAATCACATCCAGAGACTGTACATCTTCATCACAGAAGGATTCTATGCAGTATATAGGTACAATATTAAAACATTTTTAATATAACATTTTTAAATACTATGTTTAAAAAATGATGTAAAAAGCAAAGATAATTAACATTCAGAATCAAAAGGTGGATGTGAGGGACTTTAGAGCACTAACCAGCCCCATTAATCCTCTATTAACCCCAAGTACAACAACAAACCAGGTCTTTAGTCATTTCTGAAAGGTGAGAAGGGTAGGGGGCCTGTCTCACCTCTGGTGTTCCAAAGAGTGGGGACAAAAGCAGACAAGTTATCTTCCTGGATCCCAACAGTTGAAATTATGTCACCAATTATTAACCATAACATATCCTCGCTGCTTACTGGGTGGACTGGGCTGATGTAATGGGGCAAAGATGGCTGATTTAATGAGGCAAAGGTTATCTAGCCCCATGCCACATAGAACTTTAGAGATCATCGCAACACCAAGAATTGGGCCTGTAAGCAACTTGACACCTAATGCAGAGATTTTATATGAACCATCCTTGGTGTGCTCAAGATTTCTCACATGGCTACATTCTATATCAGCTGAACTTTCCAGATATTTTTCAAGGGTAGTCCCATGTAGTGTACATTGCAACAGCACATACTGGCAATGATCAAGTCATGAATAGTCACCATGTAGAGAACCTCCCTATCCAAGGTATTAAAAAAACACCTTCAAATTTAGATATTTGAGTATTTAAAGTATTTCTTAAATGCACAAATCAGATCTTACTTTTGTTTCTATGCATTAATCATTTTTAAAGGTTGGTAATACCTTGGGATTTTTAGGAAGAGAATTCCCAATATGGTAAAATCAATACATGTTGAGATGGGATTTATTTTACTAAAGGGAAAATTATTGCAGAAAGAATAAATATGTATTAATAGATTACTATCCCAGAAGAATTAATAGAAAGTTGATATAAAGGAAAAGAATGTGGAAGTTGTTTGGAACAGAGTGAAAAGAATCTTAATATAAAGTGCAAGATCAGTGTAAAATTAACCTAATGGTAAACTTGAAAAAATGATGCATTTTGAAATGATGACATAATAGAAGTGTGGCTGAGGGGAAATAAAAACAAATTAATTACTGGAAATACGAGAGTAAGAGAAAGATATTGTATAATGTGCATATAGATAAAATAATTAAAAATATAGTCAAGGATAGCAAGGAGTAATAATTAAATAAAAATTAGTAGAGAAAACGCAAACAAATTTCTATGAAAATTCTAAGAATGTTTTGAAAGTGAATGAAAAGAGTTAAACAAAGAGCCTTGGGATAATGAGTGGAATTAAAAATGACACTCAGCAAATGAAATGGAATGAAATTAAAATAAGTGAATGTTGAAAATATTTTGTAAGATATTAGTGTGATTGTTGTAAAATAGAAATAGAATTAAACCAAATGTTATAACTGTTGGGTATCCAGAATTCACTGATAGACAGGAAAGTCCAAAATAATGTGAGAATGTTGAAAAATTCTGAAACTGCAAGTATAGACAGCATTGGGAGAAATGTCAAATTATGCAAATAGTTTGCTTATGTAGCTTATTCAGTACTTGAAGAAGACTGAATGGTTTGTTCAGCTCTTTCATTCCTAAAAATTGGAAGAATGCTGTTGCTTCAACCCTAAAACACATGTCTTCTCCTTGAGCTGCTCATAAAGGAAAAAAAAAGTTTGATTTTCAGGAGATGGTTATGTTCTTTAAAGGACAATATGGAACTTTAAGCTTTAATCATTGTTTTTCTCTCTTATAGTACAATCTTCAAAATTAACAAAAAGGGTCTTAAAATGACAATTATCTAGAAATGGTTTGGGAAAGTGTAAAAGTTCTAGAGGCCAAAAAAGAGTGAAAGTTAATGCAAGTTAATGGTCTTCTCTAACTAAGAACCCATTTGCACCCTGGAATTTAAAACATAAGCTAGTTCAGACTTGGCTTCAAAACTTCCCTCCTCTCCCCTGTTTTTTAAATAACTTATCTGACAAAAAATTATTTCAGCTGCTCAGATTCTATGCTTTGGCCACAAGTTGTGTTAAGTCATGTTTGGATTGACAACAGTTTAGTAGGTGTTCACACTGGACTACACTCAACTGCATTCACCCATTAGTCAGTTACCTGTTGCTCTGTCTCATCATCTTTTTGTTTCAGATAATAGCTTTCCTTCTGATGAGTATCTCTTATACTTATCCATCTCTCTATCTGTATTTCTATCTTTGACAATAATGGCTATTTCTATTGTCAGTATTATCTTATAGGAGTCTATTCACTATTCTAAACACAAAGAGATAAAATGGACCAGATTTTTGTTCTCATGGCTATTTTGTATCTGCTATGCAAAATAGCCATGAGAACAAAAACTTGGGTGACATTTCTTTTAAAATATGGTTTCCTCAAATGCTAACCCTTAATTCCCTTAATTTGCTGATCTTGCAGCAAAATTTGTGTGTAACCACACGAGTATCCATTGTTATTATATGCTAATTCCATGTTTACTCTGGAAAAGTATTGGATGGAACTCTGATGAAAATATACTTGCTGTATATTGTCTGTAACCACAGGGCATAGACTGTTACCTTTGGAAAAAAATAGATTTAAACCTTCAATTTCCTTATGAAACAACTCTCTACTGTAATCATACAGCCAAGAAATACAGAAATATAATTTTAAGCCTAATCTATAGGTTGCTGTGATTATAAAAGGGGGAGGAAGTGTGAACAATATTTGCAAGCCATACAATAAAATGTAATAAATATATAAATAAACCACAGTGAAATATTAATTAAAAATTATATGTATTGTGGTTGACATTAGGCTAAAACATCTCATAGAAGTGTTGAATTGAAAAGGGTGAAATATATTTATATAATTTGAAATAAAATTGGAGTAGGATTAATGAAAACTTCTTTATAAGACAAATATAATATTATAGAACATTTCACTTTTTTACTGAAACTCATGATTTATTTAGTTACCTGATTAAAATCATGCAATTTTTGTTATAGTAATTATTATATTTGATGTGGATGAGAACCTGAGACACAAAGTTTGAGCATAGGTCATAATAAGAGATATGGGACTTGGACTCATCCATTTGCTCTTGGTGTCAGCTTTTTCAGTAGCACATCTGCGAGGCAAGATCTCCATTCATTTCACTGGGACTCACTTAGTTCTGTTGGATAAAATATCCATGTATCACATCAGGTACCAAACAGAATGCCAAAGTCAATAAATGCTGAAAAGATTAGAAGCAGAGCAATTTTTATGCTTCAAAAAATTATTCTCCACTAGAGCTGAAACATGAAATAACAGTTAGCCATGACAACTTGGTAATAATTTTTCCTGTTGAAGCAATAGTAACATTTTCACACAGCAGAAAATACAATTACCCAAGTACAGAATTTATCTAGACCAGCCTTGGGGTAGAAAAATCTGAAAATTTCATTTCAGTCACTTTTTTATTATTCCAACTATAACATTGCTTTAGCTCGATTTCCACACCCTGTGTATTTCTCCTAACATATATAGTTTGTAGATACTAGATTTTGTGTGCATATTTATACAAGCAATGTTCTGTATACTTGCATTATATCCATCCAGACATTGTTATTTATCAATTATGCAACCCCATATATACAAATATTGCACTGCAACTTTAAATAGCCAATCCCATATATGGTATAAATTTCTGCAATGCAGAGATCTTTGCATGTTCAACTGTATATGATCCATCCCTTGAACCCAGTTCTCTGCTTCTTGAAGGAGAAGCTGGTACAGAAATGAAAGCCACAGCAAGAATAAATAATCAAATGTTCATAGTGAATTCTTAAAATCCATTTCAAGGTTTTTTATGGCAAATTGTGGGAAATTTTCACTTAGCTCCTTCTATAAAAGCCAAAAAGATATTTGTAAAACTCCAGGAAAACAGATATTTAATCAGAAAACAATTTATTTAAACTAAATACTTAAAAAAATTTAAAAAATTTAGAAGTGATATTCTGAGAAAATTGAAATCTTGAAGAAGCAAATTAGACTTTTCCTTGCTGACACTACTTAAAGACCCTGTCACACTGAACCAACGGATGCAAAGAGGATGTAAGATGGACAAAAAAGCTTGCCATCCATTGGTTAACGCGATGTACTCACTGCCTCCATTTTGCTTCCTCTCTATCCGTCCAGCATCCGTTTATTGATATTTCATCCGCTCAGAAAGTTTTTGAGCTGCTTCAAAACTTTGCGCGGGAAAATGTATCCAATTTGTCCATTATGCAATCCGCCTACGATCATCCGCTACGCTATCCGCTACGCATCCGTTCTGCATCCGTTACGCATCCGTATATTCCGCTAGGCATCCGTGTCCAGCATCCCGCGCAATTCGCATCCTCTCGCTCAGGACGCAGGGAGGAAGCGGATACCGGATGCGGAACGGATTCAGAACGGATGCCTAAGCGGATGCACACAGAAACAAACAGCATTTTAAACAGAAAAAACGTTCGAGAGGGGACCTTTCTCGGATATTAAGGATGTCCTATAGGATGCCTAAGGATGCCTAGAGGAATGCCTAGAAGATGCAAAGGGACACCTATAACTGCCTATTAAAAAGGGGGAGCAACACATCTGGATCTCACTTTCAGAACAGCAGCGCCTGCGTGCGGACCTCCACAGCCTTCATCTGCCTCTTCCTCTTCGCACAGCATCTCAGTCATGTCAGCACCGTGGGATCGTAACAACAGTCCTTTTGGCAAGCCACCATCGGTCTGCAACAGTGCGAAGCCATCTACAGGCTCTGTGAACTTCTACTACAGGAAGAAAAAAGGGGCGGTCAAGAAGCATTGGGTCACGCAGAGGTTCGCTCAGAAGAGCAGAGGACGGACTGTACAACAAGCCTGATGGTGGAGCTCAGGAGCGAAGACACTCGGCATTCCAAGAATTCATGAGGGATGCCTTCCAAGCCATGTTTGACGAACTTTGTGCAGCGGCTGACAACCAGGTTGACCAAGACAAACACCAACATCCGGCCCAGCCTGGAACCTGGGCTCAAGGTGGGCACTCACTCTGTGCCACCTGGGCCTCAGGGACCACCTACAGGAGCCATGCAGTACGGCTGGAGGGTGCCACCCAACACCATCAGCATTGTGGTAGAGGAAGTGGTGCAGGCCATCATTGAAAAATACAAAGGAGGAGCTCCTCTAGTGCCCCCCTCCACTGAAGAAGGCTGGAAGAAAGTTGCAGAGCAGTGGTATCAGAGGTGGAACTTCCACACACGTTGGAGCCATCGATGGCAACGCACAATGGCCGCAAAGCGCCAGCCAAGTCGGGGTCCACATTTCAACTACAAGGGCTTCTTCAGCCATCCATTCTCGTTCGCATGGTCGATGCTGCTAACAAGTTCATGTACATCGATGCTTCAGGCAATGGCTCATCTTCAGATGCCCAGGTATACAACGCCAGTCACCTCAAGGAGGAAGCTGGAATGCAACCTCATCGTGGGCTTCCCAGATCCAGAACCCTGCCAACGACACACAAAGATGTGCCCTACTTCATCGTGGGGGATGATGCCTTCTCCCTCACAACCTACCTCATGAAGCCCCCCTACACTTTCAAGACTCCCTCAAAACCCCGTGAAGAGAGGATCTTCAACTAACAGGCTGTCCAGGGCAAGGCGGGTGGTGGAGAACGCCTTTTGGCATCCTGGCCAACAGGTTGCCAGGTACTTCTCACGCACCATGAAGCATCGCCCAGAGACCATGAGGAGGATCATGGAAGCTTGCTGCATCCTGCAACAATTCAAATGCGCACCCCGCTACCCAGTCTTGCAGAACAGGCTTGTGGACCTCCAAACAAGGCAATGGGGACATGGAGCCTGGAGAATGGAGGCAAGGGTGAAACCTGATAGACACTGAGGATGTGGCAAGGCCCCAACAAGAGCCTCACGTGAAGGGAAGAAGCAGCGCAACCTCCTGAAACACTGGTGCAACTCCCCAGCTGGAGCAAGTGGAGTGGCAAAGACAGGAATGGTAGATGCTTAATGGATGCTTCCCTTCAGCCTGTCTCATCACACGACGGATGAGATTTGGGCCATGTATGTTGGGTGCGGACTACAATGAACAGGGCATTTAATAAAAAGTTGGTGTTTTAATGGTTGACAATTGTGTGGATGATTGGTTATATTTGTTATTGATCACAAAGGGCCATTAGGTGTGGCACCTGAGAGGGGTGGACCATGACAGTCCCACTATGCTTGCACTGGAGGTTTATCTATCCCACAGCTATTACCCATCCCAAAGGTATCTCTGCCCATCCCACAGGTATCCCCCTCATTGTATCCCAAGCTATCTTTAAACCGATCCCACAAGCATGCCAAAAGGCTTAACCATTTCTCAAAGTTTCGCAGAACGACTTTTTAAAAAAAAGAAATGAAGCAAAGTGTGTGAATCAAAAAAAAAGACTTTATTAACAACAAGCTATAAGACAAAGATGAGTCCTTGGCAGCTTCACTCTGTGTCGGCGTCAAGTCTCAGGGGTGAAGGGTGCAGGTGCTGTGGAGGTGGCTGGTGCTGGAGTGCTTGTCATCAGCTCCTCCAGAAGCAGAAGCAACAGAAAGCCCAGCCCCAGAAAGCGAGCCCGTGCTGTAGAAGCCCAGCAGAACCAGAGTGAGAGGCCAGGGGATGGGATTGGTAGCCCTGTCCCTCTTGCAAGGGCTGGCAGCAGATGGCCTGAGGCTTGCTGTGCTTCACCGCATGGGTTTGTGGCGTTGCTGGCTGTCAGGGAGGCTGGCAGGACAAAGGCTGGCCAGCAAGGCTGGCAGGCAAGGCAGGCACCAAGGCTGGCAAGGCAGGCACCCACCAAGGCTGGCAGGAAGGCTGGCAGGCAAGGAGCCACCAAGGCTGGGCAGGAGGGCCTGGCAACTAAGGCTGGCAGGAAGGCCTGGCTAAGGCAAGGCAGGTTACCAGATGCTGGCAGGCAGGATGAACGCAAGGTGGCAGGCAGGTAGGGCAACCAAGACTGGCAGGCAACTGGGCTGGCAGCAGCAGGCTGGCAGGCAGGCAGACAGCCAGGCTGGCAAGGAGGCTGGCAGCAAGGCTGGCAGGCAGGCAGACAGTAAGGCTGCAGGGAGGCTTGCGCACAAAGGCTGGCAGGCAGGCAGACAGCAAAGGCTGGCAGGAGAGGCTGGCCAGCAAGGCTGGCAGTAAGGTAGCAGCAAGGTTTTGCAGGCAGACATGCAGGCAAGAACAGGCAGGCCAGTCGATGTGTTGGAGGGAGCAGGTCTTTTCCTCTGATGTGACCTGGTTCCAGCTGCTTCCGTTATATCCGTGGGGCCTGACGCAATGCATCTCGGCATCCGCTAGGCTTCCGCTGTGCATCCGCTGTGCATCCGCTTCATCCACTGTGCATCTGTTCTGCATCTGCTGTATCCATTCTGCATCTGCTTTGCTGAGGCCCCCCGGAATCCCTGCAGATGTGCCATCTGCTCCCATCTGCTTCCATCCACTAGGCTTCCGTTCCGCATCTGCTTTCCATCCGCCCTGCGTCCTCCCCCTGTCCGTGTTATGCAAATTTTTGCCCCTTCTGAGAGCAGATAACAACGGATGAAACATTTTGCTCGTCCGTTGTGTCTGTTTTGCATCCGTTGGGCAGTGTGACAGGGCCTTAAGGTCTATATTGAGCTTTCGAGATATACAGCAGCGGTCGCCAACCAGTGGGCCATGGCCATGGCGATTGGTGGGCCATGAGAAAATCTCACCCTCAGAGCAACCCCCCAAAGCAATTAATCCAGGCTGTGCAGAAACAGAACGCTGCCCTGCCCACATGGTCTGTGGGAACCCCCCCTCCCAGTCACTCCTTACCCAGCAAACTTGCCTGCTAAATTGTTATTTTTCCTTTTTCTGACCATCAGCTGTGGGAGATTTAGATTGTCTAGGAAGCAGGAAATAGTTGGACTTCTTGCTTTCTGGTTAGTCTTTAGATCTTCAGCTCTGCTTTTAAGCACAACCGAACCTCCCTTAGGACTGAAGGTTCTATTATTCAGTGCAGACTCACGACAAGCAAATTTTATGTGACAAACTGAGCTAGCCGATGGCACATAGATAGATCACTGAATGATTCTGTGAGCAACTCAATCTGCCTGCCTGCTTTGCCTGATTTTGGTAAAAGTTGCTCTTTTTTAATAAAAAATTCAATATTTATATAAATATTTATAATATTTACATACAAACCATACCCAGCCAGTCACATCCATAAATTAGGTTGCACCCACAGTACCGATTAGTGGTCCTTGGGATTTAAAATTATAAGTTTGGTGGTCCATAAGGTCCAAAAGGTTGGCGATCCCTGATATAGAGAATTCTCCCCAAATTTTTAAAAATTCTTCTTTGGTTGTAGACAAAGAAACTAGAAGAACCATTTCATCCAAATTTTTGGAGAAGTGGAGGAATTCTTCAACAAGGCCTGATAGACAAGGATTATTGTTAGCAGTAACAATAACCCAACTTAATTTCCTTTTTCATAAACATTTACTTTTTTCTTGCTATATTTTGCTATCTCAAGGGGTTTTGATTCTTTGCTTTCTATTGTTATTGTTCTGTGCAATTGAGTTAGTTTTTAATCCTGGCAACTGCCTCTATAATTCCTTGCAGTGTCTTTGACAAGGTTTTTTGGAAGTAGTTTGCCATTGCCTGCTTCCAAGAACGGAGATTGGTTTCAGATTATCAGTTGGTTTCATGCCTAAAATAGAACTAAAATTCAGTCTCACAGAATTATCACATCAAACTGAATCTCATCTGAGGTATAGGAATAACTATTACTTCCACCTACTACATTCAAGTCTTCCTTAAACTGGTTATTTTACATTTACAGCATTACCTAACATTCTTCCTTACCTGATTCCCATACATTCTCTTACGTTTCAAAATAATGGGCAGCTGTATAACATTCAAAACAAGGGACACAAATGATCTTCAAGCAGAGTATAGTAAATGTTATTTTTCATCCCATTTTCCTTTGCTATAGCCTGATATGAAAGCTTCTGATCGTGTGAAAAGCAAGGCATACTCTGCTCTTTCATCTTTGTTTATTTATGTTGCTATGTTTTATCTCTACATTGGCTTGGCCAAAAGAATTATTAGTATGCAAAGTGCCCTTAAGTGTAAAAGTTGCTTTTATCTGCATATTGCAGAATGGAAATAATATTAGAAAAATAATATCACTGGTTACATGTTTTCAAATGATGAAACAATAGTAATTGTTATATGTACCCTATATGATAATTTTATGAGTGATGAAGTGCAATGAAGTCCAAAATGTATGAAATTCTATGAGTGGAATATTCTACTATTTTAAGAGATGGCTTCATCAGAAAGAAGATAGCTTATTAATATTTGAATACTTGAAGTATACTTAATAAAAATCTAAGTTTTAATCTCTTCTTATATAAAGAAATGTTTTTGGGTGCAAAGTACTTAGCAAAAACCATTTAAGTAATAACGGGTTTCAGTGCAAATACTAATGGGATTAGTAAATTAACTTGCTGAATAGTTTACAGTTCATTTTTTAAAAAAGAAAAAGTAGATTAAGAAAATAAGAAAGTAAAGAGACATGAATCTAATAACTACTTGGAATTCACAGTCACGTTGGTGCATGGGGAACAAATTAGAAGAGAAGAGGGTAGATATGGTCTTTCACTTCATTGAAACCTGAATGTTTATATCCTAGAAATGTTCAACATGTTACTTGAAAAGAGACAACATTGATTTCATTCAGATTTGCTTTCAAAAATCTGTATTCTGGATTGACAATCTAATGCTAAAGTCAAGAAGAAGGAAGGGAGGACAATTAACTTCTATTATATTATTTCATGTAAGTAGATCTGTGTATAATTCTAATTGTGGTCCCTTAATATTTTATAGCATTCTAAACTCAAGAAGTACAAAAAAAACTATGCACCCTTTCTTAATCCATTTATGAATGTTGTCCCTTAATGAAGGGTAACACCATGCATAATAATTTCAGTGCACTCTGGAACATCTCCCTTGATACCTATTAGACTTATTGGGTCATCAGACATTTTTTTACAAATCTCTTAGCAAAGATGTTGGAAAATATCAAGTTTTAAAGCAAATCACTACTTTCAAATATAATTGATCTTTCCAACTATGCTGCTGGACCCCATAGACACCCTAGAAGCATTCTTAAAACAAATATAAATGTTGAATAGCTGAAGCCCAGTACTTAGTTTTTTGGGGAGAAAGTAGTAAAGTGTGCTAGAAAATAATACTTTTTATAGCCAGAAGGAGATTGCCACCTGTCAGTTGATTTTTTTATGATTGGCTATATCAGTCATAGCAATTGTTTTATGAGAGTATCAATTATAGGTTCTTAGAATTCCAAATAAGGCCATTGGTTCAAAAAGTCTAGAGATGCTTATATAAATGGTGCAGCATTATCTACAGTTTTAACAACGCAGTAAAAAAGCACAGTAATGACACCAGTAGTATTAAATAGAAATAAAAGCAAGTATCAAAACTCATTATAATGGATTACATACATAGAAAAACAGGTGCTGACAAAGTTATTTATATCCTCCCTTTCCTCACTATATGTAGGATATAACTCTATGTTTTCACTACTATTTTATCTCAATGTCGACCTAGCAGGGTCCAAGATCACCATTTGAGTGAGTGTTCATAGTCAAATAAAATACAATGGGATTCAAAGACTTATTGAAACTTGGAAGTGACTTCCAAGCAGTTCATGACAATTCTAAGCTATCTACTTCCTGAATCTACATTTGCTCATTTAAAATGCTAACTCAGATCATTATATGTCACTGTAGAAGGGCTTATACTCTTTGGTTTCCATATCTACATCTCTACCTCTCTCCTTCATCTCTTTGGTCAGGCAGCCATAGATTTGCCATTTTTATTTTTGTAATAAAGATGGGGTTTTTTTTAAAGCTTGGTTTCTTATCTACATCCTAGTATATTCTAATAACACAAATCAATAACCAACACAATCCATAACTTGTTTAAGTATCCCAGCTTCATGCTGATTGGTAGTTGGAGTCCAGTCTAAAATATAATTACTATGAATATTTATGTCTTTTTCAAATTTATATACTATTAAAAATATTGAAACATAAGCAATAAACAAAAAATACAGCAGGAACATCCTGAATGGCATCCAGAATTTTATGACATACTCTTTATAAACATGTAGCTCTCTCTGTGTTTGTTAAAGACACTATTTGCCATTGCTGCTGAAATGGCATTTGTTGATAAATTATTTTTATCGTCTCCATTCATATAATGGAGAAATACTATTTTAGAAATCATAAATGAAAATGAATACTGAAAGATAACTGATAAGAAAGTATGGAAAATAAAGTTGTAAAATTGCATAGTTAAACAGCAATATAGTATAGTTAGCAACCTCCAGAGTTTTGGGCTATAAATCTTTTCATCCCTGTCCATTAGTCTTGGTGACAGAGGCATACTAATATTATAATAAGAAGCATTTAGAAGGCTGGGATTTGGGGAAGCTGGTTCCAAGAATGTATTGTATTATATGTTAGTATCCCAAATCTGGTGTTATTCAATTTATCATATTAAAGTTATACAGAAAGGACAGAAGAGTATAAATTATTTGGTGGCATTTAACTCTTTTTTTAGAAAACAAAAATGGTAACTTCAAAGTTTCAAAAAAGAAGAATCTAATAGGGAATTTATCCAAGGCAAATGCAAGCTGGAGCAGTACATATAAAAGAAAATAGTATAAAATAGAGATGATATGTAAGCTAAAATCACCTAGAAAGTGAGGATGATCAAAGGAAGCAGAAAGAGGTAATGGATATTAAATTAGTTATTTTTGTGGCACATCTGATTATAATGTAATTCTAGGGACCATCACATCGTATCATGAAACAAAGAATATTCTGTGGCTTTGTCTATTTATCACCTTTTCATTTAAACCAAGAATGGAAATATAAGAGTAATTGAAGAAAACCAACAAAGCTGTCATCTTATTTGAAAATGAGATGTAATATTTTATTTATTTATTTTGATTTGTCAATCTCTTACAAGGCAATAGGTATAAGTATAAACATAAGTAAGAATACAGGAAATAGGTACGAATAAATGGGAATAGAGCAGGGATGGTAGGCATGATGGTGCACTTATGCACGCCCCTTACAGACCTCTTAGGAATGGGGTGAGGTCAATAGTGGATTGTGTGATGTCAACTAGTGCGATAGTTGATGTTAAAGGAGTGGTTTAGAAGATATAACAAAAGTCAGGTAGAGATATCCAGCAGTGACCACTTGTTGCGGAAGTTGTACTTTCTGCCCCAATCAAGTATTGAAATGCGTTTACATTGTGTATATTTGTTGCGGCTCTTGTATTGTTGTGGTGAACGTAATAGTCATTGACTGTAAGAACATTCTAGCAGATAATTTGTTGTGCTACGCTTAATCTTAACCGATAGGACTTAGTTCAATGTTGTTCCAAGCCCAAAAACCTCAAGCCTGTGATATAGTATTCTGTTGCGAGCATAGAGTGTTAGTTACTCTTTTCTTCACCTTATTCTCTGTCTACTCTTTCTACTCTTCTCTGTTGCGAGCAGAGGAGGTTAGTTGTGAGCCCAGAAGTGTAGTACGGATCCAAATACTCTTCTACTCGCGTCGATCTTGTGAATCTCGATTGTATTAATGTCTGATATGCAGTGCAGATTCCAGACTGATGAGCTGTATTTGAGTATTGGTCTGGCAAAAGTTTTGTATTATTTACAAAGAATAATGAATGGAAAACAAATTATCTATTAAAAGATTGTGCATGATTTCAAGGATGTTCTTTGCTTTGGCCTAGATTTCAAGCTATTTCATGAACCATTTATCCGTTTAAAATTCAATGTCATGTTTAAAAGTAAAACAAACATCTGAGTTCCTTGTCATCTTTTGGCAAATTGGATTGAGGACGTGAAAGTCTCTAATAAGTACATTTTCTATTTAAAAAAACCTAAAATTAAAACAAAACAAAAAGCGAAGCTATTATAAATATTTGGTGACTGCTATATCTCAGATAAAGCCCTGATTATAATAAAATTAAACTTTTAGAGTCTTGCATCTCTTTCTTCCAATTCTAACTGTTGCCAGAAAACTAGATGGATATGCCCATGTAGACACAAAGATTGAAACATAAGTCAAGGCTGTTCTTAAGATTGATCTCTATGTACAGTGGACTAGTGGCCACAACTTTGAACAAGAGTCACCCAGTTTTTAAATTTTCCAAGTCAGTCAGCCTAAAGCAATGCCTTTTTGTACATATTATAACAAAATGAGACTAGAAAGAATCCGGGCAAATCATCTCATGCAAAATCTGAATAATATAAAGATATATATCTATCAGATTTATCTGCATATATTTGTTTAAACCTCTGTTTATTGCAAAAGAGTTTGGTTATACTGTTGCAGGGTTTTGTGTTCTTAAAAGATTAGATTGAACAAATAAAATTGCTGGTATTTTTTGTCATGTCCCAATATTACAGAAAAATCTTACCATTAGTTATATTTTTAAATTCACAAGCTTGAAGATCACATTATCAGTGAACTTTGCATGAATCAAGAGATCCCAATAGGATTATTATAGTTTCAGTCTAAATTATTGTAGATGGAAAGCAACTTTTTCCTCAAAACTGGAACATATGAACTAGGTCTTTTGGTGCAGGTGTCCTTGAAAAATCAATAGCAAATGTTGCACAGGATAAAGAGTAAATTATCTTTTTTCTTTTGTGAAGAAAAACTAAAACTGATTAGATATTCTTTATTTAAAAAATTAAATAGGTCTGAAATGACATAAATCCAACAGTTACCATCCTGTTTCCCAAATTAAAATTATAGAGATAATGTTTACAATGATCCTTTATGTATAACACATTTTCTATGTTTACTGTACAATATATAGTAGTAAAAGATGGGGGTTTTAATAACTATAGTCAATATAGTAGCTTTGATTTAGTATTATCAGGGATCTAAAATTTTCAGGACCTTTTTTAATGTGTGTACATTTATAGAATAGAATAGAATAGAATAGAATAGAATAGAATAGA
>BHFT01000892.1:0-32437 GCA_004320025.1 Laticauda laticaudata | reverse complement strand
TTTCCAACGGATGGCAAGCTTTTTTGTCCGTTTTACATCCTCTTTGCATCCTTTGGTGCAGTGGGACATGGGCTTAAGAAGGTCAGAGAGTTTGACCCTCTCTTGTCTTGATACTTTAAATTACTTGGCTGTCCATCAAATAACCCTTAACAAATAATTATAAGTATGTGGTCATATTAGCAGTATGATTATGTATTGTACTGAGTGGATTGAAATAGCAATGGCTCAAGGTTGACTCAGCCTTCCTTCTGAGGTTGGTAAAATAAGGAGCCAGATTGTTGGGGGCAATATGTTCACTCTGTAAACCAGTTAGAGAGGGCTGAAAAGCACTGTGAAGTAGTTTATAAGTCTAAGTGCTATTGCTAGTGCAATCCAGCTTCAGTTATAATGTCTTGAGAATAAATTCACAGGTAGAGAATATCCTTCCAAAGAAGAGTATCTTAGAATCCAATCTTTGAAGAATGAATGGGTATCTTGTTACATCAAGGATATGCCCTTGGGTTGTAATGGTTATTATATGTGAGATTTGGACTATTATTAGAAGTACATGTAGATGGATAGGAGAAAAATATGAGATACTACACACTGTTCAGTTAGGTAGTTCTTGCAGGAATGAATAATCATGCATTCCTGCAAGAACTACCGAACTGAACAGTGTGTAATGTCAGATGTTGGATGTTCCATTTATGTTGGTTTAAACCAGGATGCTATGATGGATTTCTCAGTAATGATATCTTTCCTATAGACAGAGCTGAATAAGGCAGAGCTGAATAGTCTTAAGGCCGTGTCACACTGCACCAACGGATGCAAAGAGAATGTAAAACGGACAAAAAAGCTTGCATGCGATTACTCGCTGCCTCACATTTGCTTCCTCTCTATCCGTCCAGCTCTGTTTATGACGTTTCATCTGCTCCAAATTTTGGGCTGCTCAAACTTTTGCTGCGGAAAATGTATCCAAATTCGATCCGTTCTGCATCTGCTAACGCAGTCCGCTACATCCATATATCATCCCTATATCCGCGTAGGTTCGTCGCATCGCATCCGCGCAACTTATCCGCCCGACGGCAGGCAGGAAACGGAGCGCACGCAGAATGAATGCAGACGAGATGCTAGCATGGCAACCATGGAAACAAACGTCGTTTAAAACAGAAAAAACGTTCGGCGAGTGGAACCTATCTCGTATTAAGGATGCATAGAGGATGGCAAAGGTGCCGAGGGATGCCTAGAGGATGCAAAGGGATACCTATACTGCCTATAAAAAGGGGAGGCAACTTGTCTGCATCTCACTTTCAGCCAGCAGCGCAAGCTGTGCAACCTCTGCAGCCTTCGAATCTGACTCTGATTCCTATTCCACAGCATCCAGTCATGGTCCACTTTGGATTCGACAAAATCCTTTTGGCAGCCACATCCTTCTGAACCTTGCGAAAACCAGTTACAGTCTCTGGAGCAGACTAACAGAGAACGAAAGGCGCACCAAAAAAAGTCTGCCTCAAAATGGTTTGGCCAGAAGAGCCACGAGTACTTACTTTAGCGACAAGCTATGGTGGAGCTCGAGGAATGGCGAAACCCTCGCCGTTCAGAACTCGATGAATATGCCATGCCAGCGCATGTTGGATGGAATTTTCATGCGCGTCCGGACACCCAGTGTTGACAGAGACAACACCAACTTCGCCGGCACGCTGGCAGACCTGGCTCAACGTGAAACTCACTCCTGTGCCACTGGCCTCAGGGGACCACCTACGAGAGCATGCAGCACGGCTGGAGGTCCACCCACACATCAGCTTTGTTGTCAGAGAAAGTGTGAGCGCATCATGAAGAATACAAGAGGGCTCCTCCATACCCTCCACTGAAGAAGGATGAAGAATGTGTCAGGCGTATGTGGTAGTCAGAGTTTGGAAACTTCCCCCCACACCGTATTGGGCCATACATGGAAGCACATGGCCTGCAAGCTCAGCCAACTCAGGGCTCCACTTTCACAACTCCAAGGGCTTCTTCGATCATCTCTTCGCCTGGTCGATGCTGACTACAGAATTCATTACATCGAGCTTCAAGGCAATGGATCAATCTTCAGATGCCAGAATTAAAATGCCAGTCACCTCAGGACGGGCTGGCAAGAACCTCGATGTGGGCTTCTCAATCCAGACCGGCTGCCACCACGACACACAAGATGTGCCCTACTCATCGTGGGGATGACGCCTTCTCCTAGACAACCTACCTCATGAAGCCACTACCTTCCAATACCTCACCCAGTGAAAGAGGATTTAATGCAGCTCGTCCAGGTACAAAGGGTGGTGGAGAACGCCTTGGCATCCTGGACCAAACAGGATTCCAGATACTTCTAGCACATGCGAGCAGTAGACCAGAGACCATGAGGAGATCGTAAGCTTCGCATTCCTGCACAATCTCGATGCCGCACCCCTACCCGGTCTTTGCAGAACAGCTCTGGACCTCCGCACGAGGCATGGCATGACGCCTGGGAATGGAGGCAAGGGTTGAACCTGTATAGGACCTGAGGCGATGTGCAAGGCACAACAGACCTTCACGTGAGGTGAAGACAGAGGGCAACCTCCTGCAAACACTGGTGAAACTGCCAGCTGGAGCAGTTGGAGTGCAAGACAGGATGTAGATGCTTAAGGATGCTTCCTCAGCCCTGTCTCATCACACGGATGATTGCCATGTATATTGAATTGCCTCAATGAACAGGGCATTAATAAAGCAGTTGTGTTTTGGCTGTTGAAATGTGTGGATTCAATGACTTACATTGTAATTATAATGAAGCCATAGGGTGGCAATTGGAGGTGATCTCCAGTCCCACTAGTTGCCTTGCACTGAAATTCTTAGGTCGTATGCCACACTATTACCCCATCCCAAAGGTATCCCTGCCCATCCCATAGTATCCCTGCCCGACGTCCCACAGCTCTCTTACCCCGATCCCACAACCATGAAAAGGCCGTTAAACCATTTCTAAAAGTTTCAGAAGACTTTATGTAAAAAAAAGAATGAAGAAAGTGTGTGAAATCAAAAATAGACTTTGTAACAACCAAGCTATTAAGACAAAAATGATCTCTGGTACTCCTTCCTGTCGCTCAGTCCCAGGGTGAAGGTGCAGGTGCTGTAGAGTGGCTAGTTGCTGAATGCTTTCAGTCAAGCTCCTCCTAAGAAAGCAGAAGAGCAGAGACCCCAGCCCCAGAAGAGCAAGCCCGTGCTGCCAGAAGCCCCAGCAGTAACCAGAGAGGGCCAGGAGGGCGGGAATGGTAGCCCTGTCCTCTTCAGGCTGCAGCAGATGCTGAGTTGCTTGCTGCTTCAGCAGTTGTTGGATTGCTGGCGGCCAGGAGGCTGCAGAGCACCAAGGCAGGCACCAAGCTGGCAGGAGGCAGGCCACAAGCGTGGCAGAAGGCTGTCAGCGCGCAGGCACAAGGCATGGCAGACAGGCAGCGCACCAAGCTGCAGAGAAGGTGGCAGAGGCTGGCAGCAGGCTGGCAGCAAGGCTGGCAGGAGGCGAGGCACAAGGCTGGCAGGAAGGCTGCAGGCAAGGCTGGCAGAAGGCTGGCAGAGAAGGCTGGCACCCAAGGCAGCACCAAGGCTGGCAGGGGCAGGCAGCAAGCTCAGGAGGCATGAGCGGCAGGGCAACTGGCGCAGGCATGAACCAAGCATGCGCAGCAAGGCATGAACCCAAGGCTGGCGGAGCGGGCTGGACAGCAGCAAGCTTGCAGGGACGTGGCGCAGCGAGCTTGCAGAGAGGCGCAGGCGAGGAGGCGCAAGGCTGCAGGGGGCTGCCAGCAAGCTGCCAAGGAGGCTCCCAGGAGGCTGAGAGCAGGCCGGAGGCAGCTGGCTGCAAGCTAGCAAGAGGCGGACATGGCAGGCAAGAACTCGAGGTATTCGCCACAGCAGGCTTTCCTCCAAATGCTGGCCACGTGCGAGCTGCTTCCTTTTATAATTTGAGGGCGTTGCGCATGCATCCTCGCCCCGCATGTTGCAATTAATCCAGGCATCCGTTTTTGCTTCCCCGTGCCTCGTAGGCCATCCGCTGTCGCATTCCCTTCATTCGCCTGATTGCTGCATCCATTCATGGCTTCCGTTTTTTCCGTTCCGCGGTCCGCTGTTCGCTGAGACCCCCCCAAGCCTAGCGGATGCGCCATCCGCTGGGCTTCCGTTCGCATCCGCTTTGCACTGCGCCTGCGGTCCTCCCCGATGTCCATGTTATCCCGCTTCTTATTATTGCAAAATTTTGTGCCCCTTTGGAGCGGATAACAACGAATGTATAACAACGGATGTAACATTTTTCTCTTCCGTTGTGTCCTTTTTGCATCCGTTGGGCAGTGTGACACGGCCTTTAGTGCATTGATGAGGCAGTAGAAATATTTTAGATTTATGAATTATTGGAATACTTCAAGACACAGGGCAGGTCTGGAAAAAATGGACATGCTAAACCTGAATCAGGTAGGTACAAGGCAGGTGGGCACATAAAATGAAAAATGGGAAAGAACAATTTTTAAACTGATCCCAGGAAAAAGTTGGCAGGATGGAAAGAGCTAATTCTGGAAAAATTATTCCAGAAGAAGAGGATGGACATGTAAATATTTAGAGGAATCACTGCAGTCAAAGTAAAGATGGAATCTGAAAGGGACAGTTAATGTAGGTCCTTATATTTCATTGTGAGGATTTTTCATGCTAAAGTGGAAGATTTGATGTTCAAGAACAGGTCTTGTAGAAATCTTGTGAAATGGAAATAATTTTGAAGTGAAAAAAACGCAAGAAGAAAGCTTTAACTTTGCTGTAAAGAAGCCAGCATGGCTTTTGTAAAACTATACCTAGACTCCCTAAGCTACATTTTTCTGATGGTGTCAACAAGCCTGTCAATCCAATAGATGCAGTTCACTTAGATTTTGAAAAAACAGGGCCTTTGATAATTCTGTCATCAGAGGCTCTTGGACAAAACCCAGGCATTGGAAAAAAGCACAGGTGGCCTCATGGTTTAGAAAACAATAAAAATACATTAAAGTAGAAATAAATAGATAGCTCTCTTTTTAAATTGTCTTTTTGGGATCGCCTACTGTGGCATCCTGTACCTATTAGGAATGGAAATTTTCCGTTTGTATATATGGACTGAATACTTTGGAAGAAACTAGGCTTGTTTGTTTAAGATGATAAAATAAAAATAAGATTGTGAAAGAACTTCACCAAATTGAATAAACTGGCTTCAAAATGACAAGTGTAGTTCTGGGTAAACAAATGCATAACAACAACAACAATAACAATAACAACAGCAACAGCAATAACAACAACAACAACAACAACAACAACAATAATAATAATAATAATAATAATAATAATAATAATAATAATAATAATAATAATAATAATAATAATAACAACAGCTTTTTAGCACCCTGGCTAAAACTTGAATGACCCAAGAATACCAGGCTATATTCTTTTTAAATTGTTTTTAGTTTTTTTTCGTAATATACTATTCAATGATGAATAGATCAACATCAACACATTCAGAATTTCCTCTTATACATTAATTTGCTCTGAGCTAGTGCTGATGGATTCTGGGAATTACAGTAAACCTGATAAAAAGTTAGCTCAGGGTGTAGTTGCTATAAAGAAAGGCAAATTTCATGCTTGGCATTATTACGAAGGGAACTAAAAACAGAATTTCAATATAATGTATTTGTTCAAATACATCTTTGGAGCAGGGTATATAGTTCTGGTCACAAACCTTATAAATTGTGTATCAGGGACTAGAAAAGAGGACAATCAAAATAATTAGGGGACTAGAGAAAACTTCTTTTGATGAAAGACTGTGTCAACAGGGTCTTTTTAGGTGGAAATGTGGGAGGTAATGGTAGAAAAAGAAGCATGATAGAGTTATATAAAATCATGGATGATTGATATAAAATCATTATGATAATAAGGACACAAGTTTTTCTTCTCTCAGAAGATTAGAATTGAAATTTAACACAAGCACATTCAGGATAAACCGTTTTTCTCAAAACACAAGAATTGGGCAATTCTCTGTGCCAGCAATTATAGTAATGGAAGCTTTTAAAGGAAGATCAGAGGCATTTATGGAGAACGAGCTTTATCAGTGGCTACTAATTTTGATGGCCGTTTATGACCTTTTGAATCATGACACTGTGCCTTAAATTTTTGAGAAGGATTGTGGCTGTCAAGTCAAGGTTTCTGAACTTCTGAAATGCATCTGTGACCTAGAGAGCTAGATTGGATGGGCTTATACTCTGATTCAGCAGGATGCTCTTCATGTCATTTTTTCATGTCTTTGATTTCACACAAAATATTGGACTTTAATAGGAGAGATTTTAGACAATGGTACCAATATATTTTAAGAGATAAATTACCTGGATGCTCTGAACATAATTTTCTCAGTCAAAATTGAAGCTTTTGATGTAACTTCTCAGAGAATAAAAACATTTCTGGAGTGAAGGACTTAAAGGGAATATGTGATCTGAATGGAATTTGAGCAGGAAGCAGAGGAACACTTTGGATTTAAAAATGGGTCAGCTGAAGTAGAACTAGTTCAAAAAGAAATAGAATGCCATTTACTGTTCTCTTTTGTATCAATTGGAATTCAGTTACAAAATAAATGCAGTTGGGATGTAAGACACTGTGACACGAAGAGCATCACATAATAGGTCACTTATAGAAGAGGAAAAAGTCATTTCATAAAAAGAAGTTACGAATAACCATGCTTAATAATAACAGAGAAATGAGATCTAGAAAGTAACCTAAGAAAAAATGTGTGTATTAATTGACTTGAAAATGCTGACTTGAAACTGAGCTGTCCAGAAATAATCATGAACAAACCTCTCAAGCTTATAGCAGATCATTTAACAGAAAGGATTAATTAACATTTGGGATAGGGGCTGGCATTCTAGAGGACATAAAATATTATTAGTGAAGCTTCATTAAATAATTTTTATGTCAACTAGATGTTTTGCTCTTGAAAAGCTTTTTCAAAAATACAAAAATGTGTAGAGCAGACTTTAAAATATATTCATAAAAAAGCATTCATACATTTGAAAGGTACAAGGAAAGAAAAATAAACATTTCAGAATGTTTAGGGTTTAGAAAAGTGATAATGCAAGCATTGTAGGCATACTGAAAATACAATCAAAAGCAGTTTAAGATATAGGAGAGGTTATAGATTGGACAGGTCCCAGTTACATAGGCATTGTAAACCAAATTTATCTGATTATGATAAAGCATAAAAAGCTGAAATTTGGCTATTTAAAGGATGATATCCTCTATTCTGAGCTACTATAGAGTTTAAGACCTGTGGTTCTTTTCTCCATCCAACACATCATGATGACTTTTGCAGTGGTAAGGTCCTGCTCATAGAATGGCTGCCCCATGGAGAAATGGCTTGCTAATATTTTGGTGCCAGATTAACATGTTACTTGTTATTTTTGGATTGGTTATTTCTTTAAATACAAAGTTTCTCCATATTTGAGGTTTTAGCATCTTCCTCTCTGTTGGCTTAAAGATTCAACTACCAAACCAATTTAAATATCTAAAGGTTCACCTGGATGCTTATGCATGTATTATCCTGACCTAATAAGGAAATGCATTTTATAAGCACCAAGTTTTGTAAGCTCTTGTGAGAAAGAGAGCTTTCAACACTATAAAGAACAACTTAAGAAAGAAATAATAAAGTTTATTAGGTGCTAGAAGCTAGATTGTCAGAGATAATGGCTGGAAAGAAAATGATGCTTTCAAAAGTAAATTGCTCACTTTCATTTCCAAAGCTATAAATAATTTTAATCTTAGGAAGAAAAAAGAAAGATTAAAAAGAACAGCTGCTCTTCCTACATTATGCAAACATTGTTATGATGTACTGTTTAGGGTATAAAAATAACCCCAATTCAAAATTTATTTTTACTATGACTGGTGTCAGGGATTTCCGGTTACATGCTTTCACTGGTACAGAAAGATCAATACAGCAAGAAATAATGGATAGAATAAGAGAATGCTTTCTTCTATTTAGAACATTGCTGTTTATGAAAGAATATAGTAAACTTGGTATTGCTGATAAGTATTTCAGACATCCATCAGTGCTTAATTTTTCTGGAGATCAGTAGTGTGATGTTCAAGCAAGATATTGATTTAGTAAATAAAGGAAAAGGATAGAAAAGAGAAGAGAAAATATCACATTTTAAATAATTTCATATCTGGGCTACTGGGGTGGAAATAGTAAACTGAAAATGGCTCTACTAAAAGAGCTGATCATTATAAATAATCCAGCTATTCATGGACAGGACTTGAGATCATTCACAAGTGCTCCCAGCAGTTGCTTTTTCAAGAAAGCCATATTTGATTGAATAGGGCCAATGTTTTTATGGATACTGGATTTACATACTTCCTTTTCTAATCATAGCAATAGCAATGGCACTTAGACTTACACTGCTTTACAGTGCTTTACAGCCCTCTAAGCGATTTACAGAATCAGCATATTGCCCCCAACAATCTGGGTCTTCAGTTTACCCACCTTAGAAAGATGGAAGGCTGAGTCAGTCTTGAGGCTAGTGAGATTTGAACTGCCAAATTGCAGTCAGCTGGCAGTCAGCAGAACTAGCTTGCAGTATTGCACTCTAACCATTGCGCCACTATTGCTCATTTTGGAAATTGCTTGTTAATTGCTTTTCAGTTATTATGAATATGTGGATTGATAAACTTCGGATAGCACTGGGGAGTTTCCTTCAATAGCAAAAGAATTCTTCAAAAAGCAAAGCATGTTTTAAATATAAATTTCAGAGTTTTAGATAAATAGATATTTATCTTAATTTATTTTAGTATTTATGTTGGAAAAATAACAGAATAACATGAAAAGAAGGTTTTCCTGGGCAATAGGGAAGTCACCAGCTAATCCTTTCAACTCGGAAGAGCCTTGGTAGGTGCTTCTGACACAAATGTAGTAATAGTAGGGTTTTTAATTTGGGAATAAACAGGAAAAGGGTGATTAGAACACTGAATTTAGAAAGTTACAAACAGAATAGTGATCCAGAAGAATTTAAAATAAGATTCTTTCTGTGTAAAAATACTATAGTTTGAATCTTTTTTAAAAAAGAACCATGATAGTATGGAACTTTAGAGGACAGACACGAGGTAAAGAAGTCCCTGTGGAATGATTCATTAGAGATTAGACCAAGTTTTAAAAATGTTATGGAATAAGTTTTAGTGGATAAAACAAAAACTGAAAGTAGATATAAAACTGATAGATTACAATAACAATATGGAAAAAGATGTATAAACAAACAAAATGAGGATATTAATATGCATTGAAAGGGATATACAAGTAACAGGTCAAAAGAGTGACCTGGATAACTTTCCTATATTGAATTTACAAAAGAGATTTCTTAAAGATTCAAAGACTTTTAAGACAAGAGGTTAAAAAAATTGAAATCAAGTTCTAAGACATCTGAAGTTTTTATAACATTGTTTTTAATTTCTTGATTGTTATTTCAAATTGTTATTTCAACATTGTTAAAAATAAAAGGAAAGAATATAAAGGCTTATTTGATCAAGGTTAAATTCAATGTTAAATAGATCAGGACTGAATGACAATGAGGCTTTAAGCATTTATTTATTGATCAGTGATGACATATCAGAAGATGTTTGTCATTTGTTGTGTTTGAAGGGAAGTGATAAATTACTAAAATTGTTTACAGTTGTTATGATGAAAAAATAAGTAATTTCTTAATTTTTTTTCTTTACTATATTCTTATTTTCTTTCTTTTCTATTTTTTCTTTTTCTTTTTTCTTAGTTTTTACCTTTAATGGTAATGTTTAACAACATTATATTAAAAAAATCATATCCTTACTAAGTGCATTTCATTGCCTTCAATCCATTGGTTCCAACCACGGTCTTCTTTTTCTCCTTTCTGCACACAAAAAAATTTATCTCCATCCCATGTCACACAAGTCTAATAAAAACAAACATCCAATTCCAACCAAACAACAAAAATAAAGTGTAAAATATGTTATGCTCACTCTTTCTTAAGTAACTTTAGGAAATAAAATTCAATATTTAATTTTAGGAGTTAGAGTATCTTTATTAAAGATTCTATTCAAAATGAAAAACATTTTCCAAACAGGATTATTTTTTCTAGGATATATAAATTCCATTTAATCTCATAAAAAATAAAAGTAAGTAGCTTAAAAGTCTTTTAGATTCTATGCCAGAGGTTCAACTCAAACTTTTCTAAAGTAGGAAACCAAAAAAGCAAAATGTGATAATTTTATAAGAATTTTTTTGGTAGGAGGAAAAACATTAGCAAGTCATACGATCCATAGTCTCTCTCCCTCCCTCACTCCCTCTGTACTTCCCACTCTCTGGACTCCCCACTCTCTGTACTCCCCACTCTCTCCCTCTGTACTCCCCACTCTCTGTACTCCCTACTCTCTCAGCAGGGGGCAAAATAAATCTAATTGGTTCTGCATCTTCATCTAATTAATGTTCATTAAGAACCAATTAATACAGAGAGCACTTGCCCATTCAGTTTGATCATTCAGATTAGATATTATTGAGTATAACTTTTAATATTTATATTAAAAGTTTTAATTACATGTATATAATATGTATATTCTTATTAACTAGATAAAATCTTTAGCTTATTTGACAGAGAGTGTGAGAAGCAGGCAGGCAATGGGAGATGGTTTCTTGAGTATCTGAAATTTAATTTGGTCTCAGTAGCTAAAATCATTTAAATTAAATTAAAAATATTTGATAATATGCCATTTAAATAATGTGATTAATCAATATTCCATTTCTGCACCAAAAAAATTACAAATTAATAATAGCTTTGGGAATATTCAGAACCTGTACTCATGAGTTTCCAGGCTCATACAACTGCAGTAATCTAAGATTATTTCAAAATGTTGACAAGTATGTGGTGATGTCATACTATACATTCCACCCTTATATACTAAATTTGTATTTAAAATTTTGCCATGGATTTTGCATAATAATTTCAAGAAAGATGTGCAGTTACTTAAAGTGCAAAGTGTACCATATGTGTATCACAAGTTAGACAAATATGTCTGGCAAAAGACTTCTTTATATTTTTTTAAATATAACGCATTTAGAAAATATTTCTCTTCACCCTGCAAAATAAATCTAAATTAAGATCACACAATGCAGGCATCCTTGACCATGGAAACTAGATAAAAAATTATTGAGTGTCAAGAATCTGATATGTACATTGCTCTGAAATTTTTGAAATAGTATGAAGGAATATATGTGAAAAAAACGAACACAAACATTAGGACAGCATGTTACATTCATAAACTAATTCTCCATTTTAGTTTATGCTACTATAGGTAGTTTTCAACTTAGGACCAATTGAGGCCCAAAATTTATGTTGCTGAGATAAATTGTTAAGTGAATTTTACCCTATTTTATGACTTTTCTTGTCACATTTGTTAACTGAATCACCATAGTTATGAAGTTAATTACAAAGTTGTAATAAGTGAATCTGGCTTCCCCATTGACTTTGCTTGTCAGAAGGTCACAAAAGGGGATCACATGACCCCAGGACACTGCAACGGTCATAAATGTGAGTCAGTTGTCAACCATCCAATTACAAATCATGTGACATTGAGGTGCTACAATGGTCCTAAGTGTGAAAAATGGTCCTAAGTCACTTTTTTCAGTGCTGTTGTAATTTCTAATGGTCAATAAATGAACTGTTGTAAGTTGAGGAATATATAAAAGGAAGCTATTTCGTTCTAGCATATATGTCCTATGTTAAATGAAGATGGCATGGGATATGAAAGGTAACTGCTTGGATTAGAAAGTTTGAACGGTGACATTTGCATATTTACTAAGAAACTTCAGTGTTTTAAAACTCTGAAGGGTTCCTAAAGGTTTTGTAATATTCTCTATAGTAAACATAAGGAGTCAGGACAATCAACAGCATATTTGTTTTCATCTAGATTACCTAAATTATTATTTCCATATCAGGTGAGAAGAACATTTGTACATAATGATCTTATAGTGAATTATAGAATAATTTTCCCTATTATTTTATATAAAATTTTCCCTATTATTTTATATAAAATAATTATTATGAAAAAAGGGCTTTCCTTCAGGAGAAAGTTCTCTAATATGTTAGGGTGGATTACTTTATGAAATTACCAAAATAATCTATATGATAATTTAAGCGCCACAAAAGTATGTCATAATGCATTTTTTAAAAGAGGAAAAAAAAAGGAACTTAATTTGCAATTTTGTTGCAGACCAATGCCAGTTAAATATGTCAATCCCTGTATTTTTCAAAGATAGCTTTTCACATGTTTAGTTGACAGTTATCAACGAACAAAATTTTTCATTATTTCAACTAAGTATTTATATTTTAAAGACAGCAGTGGTGTTTTCTTTCCATGTTGATATTTATTCTGTTATTCTGGAGCTGTTAAGAATTAAGGAGATGGAAAATTGTTATATCTTCTTTTATTAGGCTGATGAGAAAATTATTTTAAATATATGATGTTTAAATTAGATTTGATTTTAATCTGTTTGCAAAAGTGTATTTAAAAGTAATGATCCTGAAAATGGAAAAAAAATATTTTTATTTTCAAGCTGCTATATGTGAAATAAAAATTAAATAATATTACATCAACAGCCCCTAACTCCATATGAGTTAATTAATTTATTCCTAGATACTAGAATATTATCTGGTCACTCCCTTTTTTTTTGACTAAAGTTATTTCTGAAAACTAGCTTAACTTTTTGTGTTCATGTAATAACCCATCTTTTAGAAAGTCACATAGCACAGATTTAGTACAATAAATCCATAGTAGAAAGCCCTTTTATTTTACATAAATAAAATGGGGGGGAAAGGGGAGGGGGAGAGGGAGAGATTCAACAATGCCTGTTTAATGTGTAGATTTCTGCTAGGTGTTGTCTACAAAGCTAACTAAGGCTATTTGCATTGAAGTTAGTGGAGATTACAAAAATAAAATGTAGACAAAGTCAGACATAATTTGTACCTGCTCAATGCTCAAAAGGAACACAGACAGTAAAAGCTTGTGTCAGTGGTTCAGTCAAAAAAATCAAAGGCTACTTTCCACCAGTAGAGGGAACCCACATTCAGCATTTGCAAACTGAATAGTGCACCAGCTGACCTTGAAAAACTACAGTAATTTTGATGGTTCTATTTCATTAGTTGTTCCTTTGTAACAGTTTAATACTACTTTGGAAAAACAGAAATTTTAACCTAAATGCATTTTATTCTGTTAATACTATGTTGTTTTCAGATAGTCCCAATGTAATATAACACAATTCTAAATACTGTAGGATCAATGCCACCAAGTTCCAACGGTGGACAATTTCTGTTCACTTCACTGAGTGTGCAAAACTCCAGCCTAAGATATGCTTTCAAAATAAAATAATTTTATTTTAATTCTGCAATTTTGTTTCAAACATAGAATCAGATGATGTCATCAATTTGTAGTGTCTCCAAATAGAATCCCACTGCCTTTCCCACATTATTTTTTAATCTGTGAAGTAGAGGTACACAATGTGTTTTGACAATTCATAAATAATTTGTTCATAATATTCAGCCCTCTGTCCTTAAGCATTTTTGTTCTACCAGCAGTTGTAGTTCTGGTTTGAAAGTGAGATACTCGTACTAAATATTCCATGCTGTCTTTTCCTTAAGCCTTAAATTGTCACTGTTGAATGATCTCCTTTGGAAAAGAACTTTCATAGAACTGGCATAGAGTTGGGGTAAAAAAAATGAAGCTGGATTGAGTTTGATTGCTTGTTTTATTCTGGCTTATCACTTATTTCCAAAGTTTACATAAATCACAAAAATGTTAGCTTCTATTTTATCCAACTGACCAGTAAACCTAGATTCTTCTTGCATTGACATATGTTCATAGAGAACAAAGTACAAACTATATTTTAGACATACCCAATCTTACTGCTATATATACATTTATAAATGTCTCAGAGAGATGACTTTTTTCCATAAAGTTCTTCATGGTAAACTTTTTTTTGTTTACAGACTTCCATATGTTCAGGAATTATGTTTAGTGTGATATTTTGGTGAATGCAAATTTTCATTGCACGAGACTACATTTATAAGTGATCATTATCATTGATAGCCTTACCATATGTAGATTAATAAAAATAGTTATGTACTTGTGTTTGTTGTGCTTTGCTAATAGCATAAAGCCAGTGTATCATAGTTGCACTCCTAATCATACATTCTTTTTTTATATATCAATGGGATCGTTTCACAATATACAGTTTTAGAATTGAAGTATAGATCAATTCTATGTAAGTTTGTGGACCAGTTTAGGTGTCAAATGTATGTCATATTATTTGATTGTACCATTGTATTACTTTTGCAAACTCCATGATATTGGTACTTGCCTTTTCCCATTTACTTCACAGGAAGTAGAAATCAATTTTAAAATGAATGTAATTCTATTACTGGCAAACTATAAGCTGACAAATGATGCAATAGAAAGTAAAAGTGTTATAGTTATCTAAACTCTTCCTTAGACATAAGTGCAGTAAATTAAGAAAAGGGAAATAGTAGGAAACAAAAGCAAATATGCAAAAACTTCTGTAGAACTCCAAAGGTTCCGTCATTTTTGTTGAGATCATTAATGGTGTTTCATAGTTACAAAGTTTGTATTTTCAAGGTAATCTGTAACTCTACCCATAGCTGTCTAAAATATAAATATAAAAAGTAATTACATGCTTGGTACATTGCAATTTAGAAAATATACAAGCCATTTGAAATCAAGCCATTTTCAATGCCCCAAATACATTGAAAAAATAATGTAATACTGTGATTCAAGCATATTAATTAATTCATAATAATTGGCATTTATGATTAAGCCTGGTTAAACAAAAGTAATTTGTCCTTTATTTTACAATGCACATTTCAAGAAGCTATAATCCGGAAAAAGCCTTTTGGAATATATTTTGAAAGAGTAAAACTAATACTTAGAGAACTTCATTATTTTTTGTTAACTAGAATTTTGTTGTTGTTGCTTAGAGACTCCTAGCCAGGAGATGTACATTTTCCTTAAAATGTAATTTAGCTTCATAACTTCTAGAATGAATATTTCTTCCATTTCCAATTGGGCATGAAACATACAAAATCTGCCCTGCTGTCTTCCATCTCTTAAAATAAATATTGCTTTTAAAAATTATGATTGTAAGTATTTCCCACAGCACTCAGCATTGACAGTCTAGGAAATTTTTGGCAAGGATAGCTAAATACACAGCAGTTAAAGATAATTCCCTAGAAGGTGATATATGTTTACCCTGGAGATAGTACCTGCCTTGAAAACTGCCAAACTTGAATCATTTCTGAATTTCAAATGTTTAGGTTCTTCTTTTGTTAGAGCATGTACTTTAGAAAGTAAAACCAATATTTTGTTAGGAAACCATACTTCAGGAGTGAAATATTTACACCAGACTTATTGTTATCAGGATGCTCAATAGATTCTTGACAATAGATTCTTCTGAGAAACTGTTCTCAGAAACCTTCTGGTTACTTTATGCTCTCTGTTGTTTCTATCTATTGCTTTATCACTTGAACCAGATATGCCCCAAGTGCCAACATCTGTTAGTATGGTTTATGCTGCCTTGGAAAATATCTGGAAAGCCAAAGATTCTGTGATACTGCTCTGGATATTATCATTTTTCTTCTTTCTTTCTTTCTTTCTTTCTTTCTTTCTTTCTTTCTTTCTTTCTTTCTTTCTTTCTTTCTTTCTTTTCATTTTAAAAATATTAAAAAAATTCCAAAAATTTCTAGAATGGATGTGTCAATATCTTTCAACATCATTTTCTTGACAGGACAATAAATACAATATATACAATTAATACTTGACAGTTGTTCATACTATTGGTAATACTAATTCACAGTGCCTTAATAATATTACCATTACTATTAATATTAATATATTAATATTAAGTTATTCATGTATATAGGTCATTAGTTCAAAAGAGAAAAAGAATATCATATTAATACTAAGTACATATATATATATATCTAAAAAGAGAAAAATCAGATATAAATCTATATAATTAGTCTGTGTACTGTGCTTCCATAGCCATAAGAGAAGATATATATTTTTAAGTATACAATATAAGTATATTTATATAAATATTATAAATTAAATATGAATATTTACATAGATCTCCATTTTCTGGAAGTTTCTCAATTTCAACAGCTTCTTGTTGGTCCTACCTATATACCAATATGCCAATTTTATTTCCTCTTTTAATCTGTATTTTTCACGTTTACTGTCTACCCATTGATACCAAATGTGCCAAACTGAATAATATTCTGAATCATCTTTATTATTTAATTTCATCGTGAGTCTATCCATCTCTGCATGCTCCAGAATTTTACGAATTATAACTTTATCAGACAGAATGGTAGAGATCTTCCAAGTCTGCGCTAGTGCAATTCATGCCACTGTTATTATGTGAATAATCAGATATTGGATCTTTTTGAGGTATTTGTCTTTAATGATTCCCAGGAGAAATAATGATTCACAGTGGATATTATCATTTTTGCTTTAATATGTCAAAAAGAAAGCTCAAAGGAGCATAATATGACAAGAAAGAAAACACACACAAACACAAGGATTATATTGTCAAAAAATTATATTGCATACAATGCAGTCTAATTTTTAAACACATCATTAAACCTGTCTTAACTGCACAAAATATTATTTAAGCTATTGTTTGAATAAAGAGTTAGCTCATAAATAGATGAAACTCTTGTGTAGATTTATTTCATTACTGAAGTGTGACCTTCTTTGTTATTTCCAAACTTGAAGATCTATTATTCTTTTTATATGGTGGTGAGCATTTTTATAATAATGTGAGTTTTGCATTTTTAAAAAATGTCTGGTTTTACCTGTTTGTTTTGAGCTGCCCAGAATCTCCTTTGATGGCATGGGCGGCTACATGAATTTGATTCATAAAATAAATAAATAAATGTTGGTAAATAATTTAAAACATATTCATATGTCTCCTCACAACTTGGCCTATGAAAAGCAACAATTTTATTATTTTTACTGTAATTATTAATATACCTTAGTTATTCTCTTTCATGTAAAATAGAATGAAAAATTAGGATACCTCTGGGAAGCAAGATAAGAGGCAAAAACTTTTTAGCCATCATAACAACCAGAGACCAGTTCTAGGTCACTGTCAATCCTCCCAATTATATCAGAGTAGAAACACACCTAGGTGAACTATAATTCTATTTATTGTATGGAGACATTACAGATTCTTGCAAATTTGAAAGTAGAAACTTCCCACTTTGCTTTTAACTGCTTAATGTCTGTGGAGATTCTCAATCATCCAGGTCATGGTTGTCCCAAAGGTCCTTTTTCAAGAGGCAACTGAAGAAGCTTCTTGGATGGGAAGTGAAATGTCATCAAAGAAAAACCAGAAGTCCAGTTGCCTCTTGGAAAAAGTACTCTTGGGATTTTAACTGCTTAATTCATTGGGATAGGTCCTTCCTAAGTTTCTTTTTTGGTTTCTACTTGGTGCTCCTGCCTTTTTTCTCTGATTGTCTCCTTGGTAGCATCTCTTTCTTTCATTCCCCAAGTTTTCATTCCATTACAGCCACTTGAACCAAGCCTTATTGGAAACAACATGTAGCATCCAGTTTTTCACTCAGAGCACCTACAGCACAACTTTGGGCATTAATCTGTTGTCATGATCATACCACTTCCTGATTGCTTTTGAGTTTACCACTGCCATCAATTTCTGCAGAGAAGATGAATCTACTTGACCAGTCTATCCTTAGGAGTCTAATCAACTCCAAAGGGCACTCAGAAAGTTTCTTGAAGCTATGTTGTTAGGTCTTCTGGGGCATTAGGGACCTAAGAGGAGGCAATAGAGGGGCAATGAGGAGCTACATTTCATAGTTAAGAGTATATAACCAACAACACTTGATATTATTAGGAACAGATGAAAGACTGATTAAAAATATATAATTACTTATTGATAAAATGGAAGAGGAACAAGTGAAAGAAACAATGATAGTATGGGCAAAAAACTTTGGTTACACTATAGAATTAGAGAAAGGGAAAAAACTTTAAGATAGGAACTATAAACTAACAATGGCTACTGCATACAAGGAAAATCTCTATAAAATGTTTTATAAGTAGCATTTGCCTATGGCAAGACTAGAAAAAATATTTAACAATATGTCCTCCAAGTGTTGGAAGTGTAATCAGACCCCAGGTAGTTATCATATGTGGTGGACTTGTATGAAAGCAAGAAAATATTGGACAAAAATACATACATGATTGGAAAAGATGATCAAACAGCATATAGATCTGAAACCAAAAATATTTTTGTTGGCTATAATGCCAGAGTGCTAATAAAGGGATTATATATCTAATTTTGCCTGTATTGACAGCAGTGAGGATTGTATTTGGACAATACTGGAAAAATGAGACACTCCATCAGATGAGGATGTAATTTGGAAAATATTGGACTGTACAGAAACGGATAGATTGATATTAAAAATAAAGGACAAAGAAGATCCAGAATATTACTCAACATGGAACAGATGTTATGAGTGGTTAGAGATAAGAGGTAGAAATTTGATGAAGAAAGATTATTGCTATGTTTGAATTAAATATAAAGATGGCTTATAATGATAAATATGCCAACATAACCAACAGAATTACAAATAAGTTGATATAAAGAGAAATTTAGTTAAAACTATTCTGTTACACCATTACTATTGTTATTAGTATATATGTTACTATTTCTTTTTTTTCTTTTTCTTTTTTTGTAAATGATATGCCCTGACAATGCACTGTATTCAAAATGTTTATGAATAAAAAAAGAGTATATATGAATGTTCTTGCTATTTTTATGCCATTTCTGCTCTTTTAAATTCTCTTTGTTTTTGCTGGTTTTACTCGGTTAGTTATCCAGAGTCATTTGTATGACTCATACAAATGAAGGAACATAAAACAAATAAGGCAATGCCTAAAGCATTACTGACAAAAATAAAAAGAAAATCAAGCTGGACACAGATGAGAAATCATATTTTGATCTCAAGTGTGATAACTAGAATGGTAAAAGGCCAATTTTTCTCATTTTAACCATGTTCTTAGATGGTCATCCAGCAGTTGCTAAACCCTATTAGGAAAAGATGGTCAAGAAAGCTATTGTGGATAATGTAATAGGCATCTTGGACATGAACAAGTCTGAGGGGATAACCATAACTTTGTCCTGAAATGTTATATGGGATGTGTTTGATCCTAAAATGCAAAGGAAGTCCACAGAGTACTTTACAACATAGTCTTGAACTGTGATGGACAGATGATGCAGTAGAAGCACTGTTGATAGATATAATAGTATATAGATAAAATAGTATATATCTAATATTATATACTATTATATAGTATATAATAGTATATACTATCTACTATAATAGTAGATAGATATAATTCTTTATTGGCCAAGTGTGATTGGATACACAGGGAAATTGTCTTTGATGCATATGCTCTCAGTGTACATAAAGAAAGAATAAAATACATTGATCAAGAATCATAAGATAAAACACTTAGTGATATCATAGGTTACTAATTAGCAATCAAATCATACTAGGAAACAAATAAAATATAAATTGTAAAGATACAAGCAACATGGTTATCATTGTAAGTAGGAAGAGATAGGTACTGGGAAGGATGAGAATTACAATAGTAATACAATCTTAGTAAATAATTTGACAGTGTTGTGGGAATTAGTTGTTTAGAACTGACGGCATTTGGAAAAAACTGTCCTTATGTTTAGTTGTTCTGATGTGCAGTACCCTACAGCATCATTTTGAGGGAAGAAGTTGAAACAATTTATGTCCAGGATCTGAGGGATCTGTAGATATTTTCACAGTCCTCTTTTTGACTTGTGCAGTATACAGGGCTTCAATGGAAGGCAGGTTGCAATGTTTTTTTCTGTAGTTCAAAGAATAGAATAGAATTATTTATTGGCAAAGTGTGATTGGACACACAAGGAATTTGTCTTGATACAAATGCTTTCCATGTACATAAAAGAAAAGATACATTCATCAAGGATCAAGAATAGGTACAACACTTAATAATAGTTATAGGGTACAATAAACAATCAAATAATACTTGGAAACAGTAAATATAAATCACAAGGATACAAGTAACAAGGTTACAGTCATACAGTCACACATGGGAGGGGATGGGTGAAAAGGAGTGATGAGAAGATTAACAGTAATAGTAATGCAGACTTTGTAAGTAGTTGGACTGTGTTAAGGGAATTATTTGTTTAGCACAGTGATGGTGTTTGAGAAAAAAATTGTCATTGTGTCTAGTTGTTCTGGAGTGCAGTGATCTATAGCGTTTTGAGGGAAGGAGTTGGAACAGTTTATGTCCAGGATGTGAGGAGTCTGTAAATATTTTCACAGCCCTCTTTTTGACTCGTGCAGTATACAGGTCCTCGATTGAACGCAGGTTGGTAGTAACTGTTTTTTCTGCAATCCTAATTACTTTCTGGAGTCTGTGTTTGTCTTGTTGAGTTGCAGAACAGATTCAATAATTCCTCTGTAGAACTGTATCAGCAGCTCCTTGGGTAGTTTGAGCTTTCTGAGTTGGCACAGAAAGAACATTTTTTGTTGTGTTTTTTTTGATGTTTTTGATGTTAGGTGTCCATTTTAAGTCTTGAGATATGATAGAATCTAGAAACTTGAATGTTTCTACTGTTGATACTGTGTTGTCTAGTATTGTAAGAGGTGGTAGTATGGGAGAGTTTCTTCTAAAGTCTACCACCATTTCTACAGTTTTGAGTGTGTTCAGTTCCAGATTGTTCCAGTTATACCAACATGAGGCAAGTTGTATAATCCTCCTTTAGTAGGTTTCTACTAAAATTATACCACCGTTTCTACAGTTTTGAGTGTATTTTGTTCAAGATTGTTCTGGTTGCATCACAAGGTGAGTTGTTCAACTTCCCATTTGTATGCAGATTCAATATTGTCTCAAATGAGACTAATCACTGTTGTATCATATGCAAACTTCAGTACTTTAACAGAGGGATCTTTTGAGATAGTCATTGGTATATAGAGGAGAGAATACATAGCCCTGGGGGACTCCTGTGCTAATTGTACAGGTATCTGATGTGATTTTGCCTAGCTTCACCTGCTGCTTCCTATCTGTTAGGAAGTTTATGATCCATTTACAAGTGTGTAAATAAGTGGTCAGTGTGGTCAGGTACAGCTAGCTGATTTAGTTGTTAGAAAAATATCTGAAATATGGTATTGAATGCTGAGCTGAGGTCTATAAAGAGGGCCCTTGCATAGGTCTTTGGAGATTCAAGATATTGTAGCATGTAGTGCAGAGTCATATTAACAGTATCATCTGTCGATCTATTTGCTTGATAGGGAAGTTGCAAGGGTTCTCATAGCAGATCCATGATGGTTTTAAGGTGGGCCAGCAGTAGCCTTTCAAAGGTCTTCATAACTACAGATGTTAGAGCAACCGGTCTGAAGTCATCCATCCTTGATGTACTGTTTGAAGCAAGAAGGAACATAGCACATCTCTAGTGATTTATTAAAAATGCGGGTGAATATGGGAACCAATTGGTCAGCACAAGCATTTAAGTTTTTGTCTGTGAAATAGACTTTACACCTCATTCTCTGTAATCACCAGACGTGGTGGGCCCAATGGGATGGGGTAGGTATAGGAGGCTTGGCTGTTGTTGGTGTGTCTGAGATGGGGATTCTGGAGCTGCGTGGCAGTAGTTTTATCTCATCAAACCGACAGTAAAACACATTCAGGTAATCTGCCAGTTGTTGATTTGCTTCAGCATGGGAAGCTTTGCTGTAACCGGTGATATTTTTAAGAGTTTGTCATGTTTGCTGGTTCATTTGTTGAAAACTGATTCCTTAGCTTTTCAGAGTAGCTTCTTTTCGCTGCTCTGATCTCTCTTGTTAATACATTTCTGGCCTGATTGTACAGCATTCTATCACATTTTCTGTAGGCTTCCTCTTTGGAATGACGTAGCTGTTTAAGTTTAGCTGAGAATCAAGGTTTATTGTTACTGTATATTCTCAGGTTTCTGGTCGGCACACATAAGCCTTCACAAAAACTGGCACATGATGTTACAGTATCTATGAATTCATCCAAGTCTGCAGAGGTATCTTCAAACACATCCCAATCAGCACAGTCAAGTCAAGCCATAGTTTTAGCTTTGCCTCTTCAGTCCAAGTCTTCACAGATTTAATTGTTGGTTTCATGGTTTTAAGGCTTTGTCTGTAAGCAGGTACAAGGGTGAATCATACAATGATCAAAATATCCCACAGCTGCTTGTGGTAAAGACTGGTAACATCTTGTAACACCATCACCAACCATCACTTATTGATGATTTTGATTATTCCCTTTTGTGAGAAAAGTCCCCCTTCCCCCAATTGGGTTATTGATTGTTTTTATTCTCAGTTTATGTATGCTGATAGATTGTTTGGATTGCCATTATATTTAGATCATAATTTCATTTATTTTTAATGTAAGTTATAAAGCTGTGAATAGTATGTCTCTCAGAGTTGGTTTTCATTTCATTGGTTCTCTTGTGAAGTAAATAAAAATAAATGTAATATGGATTAAATCTGATAATATGTGTTCTCCTAGAATACAATAGAGTATAATAAAGAAATGTTGCTTTCTTCAGTGCTTGTAACCCAAATGAATATAGGGCATCAGAAATGGAAAACATGAAAGTTCGTATTTCCATTCAGTTTATAGATCATTGAGTAGAGAAAGCTGCAGGGTCTCCCAAGAATATCAACATTCTATTTAAAGAACCATCTTTTTTCCCATTTCCATCTCATGTTCTCCCAGGTGTAAGGGATATTTCAGAATCCTGGAGGTAATTCGGGTAATGCTTTTAATGTGTTGTTGCTCTGAGAAGTGGATTGTGATCCAGTGATTATCAGGCTGGAGTGGGCAGTTATGCAAATACTCAACAGCCACTCAATTCCAAGGCCTCTATAAAAGCACACAAAGAATCTGTTAATCTGTGGGAAGAAAATACTATGGACTTCAATAAGCATTTACCCTTTTACAGAAGCAGTGGGAAATAACTATTTTGTGTAGTTTCTACTAGTTTGCAACAGATTTTTATCCAACTAAATTGAGTCTTAAACACTTCTGCAAAATCTTAGTTTAGGGAAAGAGTTTAACCAGGCAATTTAGTAAAGTGTGTCAAGATTGGAGAAATTTGATAATTGATGCTGCTGGGGCTCAGAACAAAATAGATGAAGTTATATTATCTCTCTTTTTTTCATGATGTAGGAAAAGTTATACTGGAGTGATTATTTCAAATAAAATGTTCAATTTGCAGATGATTGGTGCAATAATGAAAAGCGTGAGCAATAGGATATGTCAAGACCAAATGAAAATTTTTTTTAAAAAATCCATGCAAACGATGGATGAAACAAGTATCACTTTGCAATCCATGGACTTTTTCCATGGCTTGTGTTTGACTGTGACAACAAATACATTAATCAGGTATAGGACAATAATCTATATTTTACTATATAAAAGGGCAATTTTTACCATGTCAAAAATAATGAAGTTTGGAAATTAAGGAAGTAATTCTGTTTGGAATCCTGCTAATATTTCATAAAAGTCCACTTTTATAAAAGGATGCATATATTAATTGAACCAATCCCATTGCTTTTTATCCAAAAGGATAAGTTAGTTGCACTCTCTGCTATTGAGCAGAAATCTAAGTTTTCTATCTTAACAATTCAACTTTTGCCAGGGAGTAGAGTTTGTATTGGTCCCCATCAAATCTATCTTCCCTTAATCCAAGGTCTTTAGAAAAAATCCATAGCAAAGAGTAAACTATCTGACGAAAAAAAAAGTATGATGGAGCTCCATTTACCATAGCCTAGATAGCATCTAGAAAGCAACTGTTCCCCAGCACATTTGTTGATAAGCCACAAGATGTTATATACCGGGTTCACAAACCAGATCTTATTTTCTTTTGGGCTCAAAATAATCACAAGGGCTTATTTTTGAGGAAACACAATTTCAGGGTGATCAGCCCAGCTGGGTGCCCTGCTCTGCTCCTGGTACACACACAAGACCCAGCAAGTGCATGGGGACCGATGGTATCTGGCAGCAACTGTAGCCCACCGGTCCCTTGGTCAGCACACTCTGGGGCTGCACAGAGTGAAAGGCATAGAGCTGTTGATACCAGAAAATAACAAAGATTCCAAAGATAGTCCTAGAAAACTTAAATAATACAGGGATGTGAGTAATGACAAGCTAATATTGAATGAAATGCTAGTAACCTTTGCAAATTTTTATTGGGAAGTTTTAGGGTAATATTTATTCAGTAAGTGCAGATGTAATAGCTGTAGTAACATGGGATATACTATAGGTCAGACACAGGAATTAACCTAGTTATATGGGATCTCAATTGAATAGTAATCAAACTAAATTTAAAAGTTATTTCATATTCTTAGCTTATCATTGTCTTCAGCTCAAACTAAATTATTCCCAAAACTTGATTTATGGAAAAAACAATTAAGTTTTTAGTATTATACTCTTACCTTTATTTCTTCTCTGGCTCTTAGAAGTTTGATCATTACATGTATACATTTAATTCAATAAAATATTAAGTCTTTTGGAAGCACAATCACTTATTTTATATGCTTTAAAACAAAAGGCACTATTAAAAATTGGCAATTTGACACTTAATTTTAGCTCAGTCCTTCAGAGTTCTCCAGAATCTGGTAATCATTCTGGGTAGGTTACCCTAACCTATTCTAAAATTAAAATTAATTCTGTGTATGGACTTTTCTTTCCATTTGAAATAATATATTTTTTAAAAAAAACTATAAAAGGAACAAGTTCTCTACTAAATTCCAGAAGTGATTCAGAAGTTGTAGAGATTCTTTTCATCTGCTCTCCCACATTAAAACTTGAAGTATTTTCTTCTTAGCTTTTTATCAGTCATACACCCATGGTAATGTAAAGTTGTAAAAAGACTTATGTTTAGAAGAATTGTGCCTTTTCTTAAAGTTGATTAGCACATTTCCTTGCACTTTCCCAACTTATTTACAAGAAGCACATTTCTATTGAGTTTTATCTAAATGCCAAATCATTACAAGTTATAAGCATAATACCATTGCAACTTTGTGGATTATCTACAACTCACACTTGGCACTTATAGGGAATAGAGTCTGGTTGTTTCCACTTATCGTGGAACATAAATCAATTTCATGGCAAGTCTTCCTGCTTCAACTCCAATTGATTGTTTGTAACAAGGTCTATAATTTCTATCATGAGGATGCTAAGGATGTTAGCTAGACAAGTTAATGAGATCTGCAATTATCAGGAGAAAGGCACAGCTGGTATGGTAAAGGTAGGGAAACACAAACAGGTTAAAGCCTTAATTCTTTTTATACTTGTGGTGTTTTGCATTCACTGATTAATTATTTTAAAAAATCTTTGAAATATATAAGTCTGAAAAATGGAACTTTACAACTTCATACATTTAAGTGGATGAAAAGCAGAAAATATATATATATATAAATTTTCCCTGCAAATAGAGAGATAATTGATAACAACCAGATTACCACATTATCTTTAACACTGTGCTCTGTAGGATTTGAATCTTTAAATAATTTAATATCCCATTTGAGTATACATATAAAGTAGGAGCTCTTCAGAAATGTTTCTTTGACAACTTCTAAAAGTTGGGAAGACAAACATAATGATTCTTTCTTTAGCAATATTTTAGTAAAAAGTTCTCTTAATATCGTTAAGTTGATGAATCTTTCTTTGTTGTTTTAATGTAGTTGGGACTCTCCAGATGTTGATTAAAATTCCAAGCAACTTTTAACAGCATGATCAATAAAAAAGATGTTCTAGCAACATCTGCAAGCCAGATTTCCTTCCTTAATGTTTTCAGAGAAGCTTTTAGATTTTGATCATATTAATATACATATGTAAGTGCATAGAGTTCTACTGAATTTAATATAATTTATATCTGAGAATATATGACATATCCATTAAAATAACCAGGGTTTTTTCAATTTGAAAAATATTTTTCCTTTTTAAAGATGTGTATTGGACTACATGTTTATTACAAATATGTGTTGGTACAGAAGAAATAAAATCCATGAATCTCTCCCATCTCAAATGAATAAAGGAATTATGTTAGCAGTTCTTGTTGGCCAAAGAGAAAAAAAGTGCATATAATAGGCAATTGCAAACAGAATGTAGCCACTAAGTGTTGCACTATGCAACTTGTAATATAAATTGGTGTATTTCTGTGTATATTTTACCCATAGACAGGATACCAATGAGCATTACAACAGAATTCAAATATCATTTTAAGCAGAAAACATAATTTTGTACATTTTGCTTGTAATGCCAATTATATAGTTTTATTATTCATTTCCTAAGAAAAGCAGTATAATTAATGAACCCTGAAAATCAGCTATCTTTGGTAAACTGCCTTCTATATATACCAGACTGCAATATCCAGAATTCCCAACATGAACATTCTGGGATTATAGTTTCAGAATATCTTGAGGACAACAATTTGGGAAAACTATTCTAAATCCTCTTTAAATGCTGTTTCAGTTAAAGATAATACAGCTTCATTAGAGTTCCTGCTATTAAGTGAACTGTCACTGGCTTATGTATGCTTGAGACTTATCAGCTCCAGGCAAATTAGAATCTACAATAAATGCAAATTACACTAGTTATGATATTGTTTTCACTGTAGATTTATGAAATGGTGGCAATTAGTAAAAAACAAAACAAAGTTGTTAGTCAGATTTTTGTATTTTCTCTGTGTATTGTACGCTACCAAGAAGTATAGACATATTGATATAAGGTCAAGAATATTGATCTTTGCAGTTTACAGAGGTAGTCACCAAAGTAATTGTTTATCAGTAAACAATGTATCTGCCCTTATGGTCTATATGAAAAATCCTTTGGAACATTTATAAAGAATCCTGTATTTTATTGATACTCTATTTACTGACCAAGATCTAAAATGATCTGCAGGATCACTAAAATATTTCACTTTTTACTAAAATGCAACTAAATGAAAAAAAAAACTTCATCAATAACTACTTACCTTTAATAAGTTTCACTTTGAACTGACCAAATATGCATTGATGGTTTGCTTCTCTTCCTTTCACTCTTTTATTTAGCAACTTTGTCCAAAATAGTATATAATAATGGAGCCAATAAATGTTATATTAATGTATTTTGATAGTTCTGCAATCAACTATGCAAGCCTTAATTCAGGACAGACTGGTCCAATATTTTTGCAGAATGCTATCATTTGTGGAGGCACAATCTTGTGCTAGAATGTGTCCTAGAATATGCTAAAATTAGACAATATGCTTGTCTACTTGGTTATTAGTTACAAAAATTGGAATCTACTGAAAAAGTTCCTTGCTACATTAACTCTTGAATAACAGTTAGAGTCATGATAAACGCAATAGTTCTTGGAATCATTTGCCACAGCACTTTTTCCTACTCATATCAGACCTTCTAGAAACTATGTGCCTTAACAATCTTTGGAATCGTGAACTGGTTCAGCTCAATCACATTAAAACGTCTTTGCAAAGCAGACTGCCAATTAGAGGCGTTTGCCCGAGCAACTTCACAGCTGCTCTAAAGCTGCTATGAGTGTGAGATTCCCCATTATCATTGCAAAGATAACTTTTCCTTCATAGGAATGATAACAGGACTAAATCTATCCCTAGGATAGTTAAGTGTTGGCTTGCTGTAAAGAATCAGGAGACAGCTAATAATAAACCATTATGCAAAGAATACATTCCTTCACACCTGGGAAGGGAGAGAGTCTTAAAAGAAAAGCCAGCAGATGTCTTCTACCTGATGTAATGTGTTATAGAAGAAAGGGGAGGAGAATCACAATCAGATTTGCAAGATTCTATTATTATAGCTGATCTCATTAAAGTATAGTTCCAATCTTCCATAGAACCATTTCTTTATCTGGTCTACTTTGAAGAGTAATACTTAGTATTAGACAAATTAAGTATGACTTAGCCAACAACCATGGATAAAAGATAAGAGAGTAGCACAATATGAAATAGAGGTATATGTATGTTTGTTAACTGATACAGGATGCAGCAACAGTGCCTGTCATGTTAGTGGTGGAAACCCAGAACTGTGTAATGGTTTTGGAACTGTACAAAAGAGATACAGTGTGATACAAGATTGTTTGGAAGCCATGGTAGATCTTGTTACCTAACTGCCTGCAGGGCCCAAAAGTTCAGAACAAAGAAGCCCAGATATCACTATAACTCTTCTTGAACTAAAGGCAAAGAAGACAAGCAAAGAAAAACTTTTAATCAGTCCCCTGGCAGAAGCAAATATTCATATGACATTCACTGAGTATATTTCTTTCCCCAGTATCAATCTTCAGTGTCTTCTAGAGTCATTCAACCATTGTTGTACTAAAATATACAAGGTTCCTGAAGGAGCTTCTTGGATGAGAAGTGAAATGTCTTTAAAAAAAAAAGAACAAGAAAGTCCAATTACCTCCTGAAAAGACACCTTTGGGACAATCATAACCTAGATAATTGAGACTCTCTACCAACTTTGTAGCTATATAATTTGGGCTGAACACTCTTTGAATGGTGTGGGAGTAGGAATGGATTTCTGGGAGGGGGGGCAGGGAATTGCAGACTACAGGAACCAAGAGCACTACTTTGGTGAATCTGAGGACAGAGATAAGCCTCCCAGTGCTTCAACAACCTTCTAAAAGGATGCAAATTATCAGCTGTCTACAAGGAATATAAATCCTTCCATTCTCCACTATCTTGTCAGAGCTGAAGAAGTTTCTTGGATGAAGTAAAATACCTCCAAAAGAAAGAACAAGAAACTCCAGTTGCCTCCTGAAAAAGTACCTTTGGTACAACCATAACTTGGATGACTGAGAATCTCTGCAGACTTTTTAAGGTTTCTGACACTTCAGCAAAGGCAAGATGATGCTATGATAATCCTATAAATTTTTAGTAAAGGAGCGGCTCATAGGGTTGCCTCCTAACTGGTTTTCCACAATGGATGGCTGGTCATCCAGTCCAAATAATTATGAACTTTCCATCTGCAGCAACTTTAGAGTTCCACAGTTACTGTGATAGGGCTCTTCCTGTTTTGCCATATTGCCATTCACTGTGTCCACCCTAATTTAAGTGCATCTCATGGCTCTCGAAAGGTTGCCCATCACTACGTTTTAAACAGTAAAAGGATTCAAATGTGTGATTGTTCTCATTTTTAATGTATTGATCATGATAAAGTGGCCAGAATCTCATAAAATCATTTTGAACGCCTGTCACTTTCGAGGTGTTCTGGAACTGGTTTGAATGGGATCACTCCAGGATGATCTTCTTTCCTCTGGCAATTGCTCTCTTAGCCCTCGTACTTTATACTTTCACCTTAGTTTTGTCTGGCCTTTCTAACTGATGCTTGAGGAGGTAAAAATGTCCTTTCCCCCCAGCCTCCTGAATTCACTTGATTGTTTGCACTCGATGGGTTTAGTGAGCACAAAAGGATCAACCAAGTCAGAAAGAGTTAAATAATTAATGTTGTCCCCCAAAAAACCTTGATACAGCACTTATAGTGTATCACATTACATTTGCTGCATCACAAGAGCACTACATTTTGAGTGGAAGAGATAGAGGAATTATTAATTTCTAGAATAAAAAAAAAGATTCTCTGAGGCAGGTACAATATCAGCAAAAATTATTTATTCTGAATATGTCACTGCTAACCGGGATGAATTTAATGTGTCTCCATTATTTTATCCTGGATCCTTGTCACAACATTAAACAGCAGAAATTGAAGAATATCCCACTAAAGATGCCAATGTATAAGCCATAAAAGGTTCCTTAATAAGGTACACATTTTCTTTTATGTAAATGAAAATAAGAATAGCACAGGAGCCCTATAGTACTGGACTATGTAGCTGACCAGTCTAAAGAAATATTCAACCTAACATCTTAAAAGTAGAAAATGAAACTTAAACCTGTGAAAATCAAACCTGTTTGAAAAATGAAGGAATTTGCTTCCCTAATTTGATAAGGGGGAAAAACAGAGTTGATGCCTATGCAACAGGGCATCAAATTGTTAAAATCAATTCAATTTATTTGGAGAATCAATTTAATACAGATATTTGATCCAATAATCATTGAACTGGCTATATGAAACAAACATCTCTACTGTAAAATTAAAAAGCCACTTCTGATGAAGAGCTGAACATAAATATCTAGGCATCAATGACTGACTGCTTCTAAATATGAGAATTTGTTTCAGTGTTAATTCTTCTAGCTATTGATGGACAGTATTTGCTTATTATTATTTTAGTTCTTCTTTTGTCTTCAAGTTTCACTCCAAAATCAACTGAACTTTACATTCTAAAAAAAACAACAATCTTTGCACTTACACGACTTATCTTAATAATAACTAGAAAATATTTCCAGTCTTTATGTTAACTTATAACCTAGTTAAGTGCATTTGAGTCAAGATTTACTAAATTTATCTTCTGCTCATCTCATAACAAAACAAGTGAGGGTGGCTTACACATTAAAACCTTAAAGTTCTAACAAATAAATATGCCTAAAACAATATAAATATTAATCCCAATTGTTTTGTCCGGAAAAACACGAGGTAGACCGGGTTCCAACAGCAAAGTCTTTATTTTAAGTCAGGAAGCAGAAAAGGAACATTGGCTCAAGCCGCGCCGGTCTTTTTATATCTTTTGCCCGGCCGGCTTGCAGCCAATGACAGTTGTTTGATTTTGCCGCCTTCCCGCGGCTGCAGGGATTGGTTCAAAAGGAACCAATCCCTTATCGTTTTTAGTAGCCAATGGGAATGCATTATTTGAAGCTGGTTATTTGCATACAGAACACCAATCAATATAAAATTATAGTTAAAAGAAGGGGAGGGAAGGAACAAGTTGCACAGGTGGTTGTGGTGGGAGATAAGGTTGTCTCTTAATTCAACAGCCACCTCCAGAATGATGCTCCTCTTAGGGCCCCAAACCATTCAGCAGAGCCAGATCTTTAGGCTCCTGAAGAAATAAGAAGGAAGGGAGCCAATATCACTTCAGGAAGTAAGATGTTCCAAAGATGTGCCATGGCAGAGAAAGTTCTTTGCCTGGTCCCTGCAGCCAGGATTCCTTGACCAACAGATCCACAGCATGCCTCCTCTGCTGCCATGGGCATGGTAGGCCAGTTGTTCATTTATTACATATATAACAACTAGCTCAATACCCGTGCTTCACTATGAAACTATGTGGTTGGGCTTAGTTTTTGAGTAGAAAAATAAGGGAAAAAATTCTGCCTCTGTCTACCAGCATCCATCGGTAGTGATCTGGCTAGCGTCCTGTTAGTGTGTGAGAGAATTGAGGGCTGTTTGGAAAGTTAAATAGTATTTGCTGTGTGAGCAAGGAGCCTGGGTGTGGCTTAGCTCAACTGTTCTGTACTAAAGCTGATTGGTGCTATGAAACTAAAACTGAAATTTTTGTCCTTTGCTTATGTTTTGCAATTGGAACAGGTTTCTTTTCAGGTGGGGAGCAAGAATAAAAATTCTTAGCATCAGAGTGTGTTAATAATAATGCACAAAATACTAATGCTCTGATGGTCATTTTGAAAAATCCTTTCTTAGTGAGCACCTAGAAGCCAAGAACATATGTGCCAAATTTCAAGTTTGTAGACTTTACGGTTTTGGCATTTTTGTGATGGTGCATAAGTGGTATTTCGCTTTTATATATAGAGATTAATAATTTGTATGTTATGTGAGTAAATGAGTCCCATGTTCAATAATAAAGTAAATAAAACTCAATGAATTGAAATTCTGAAATAATATGTCTTAGGCAGTTAAAAACCAAGGTATTACTTCTTGCCCTTTTGTCTAAAATCAAGTATAATTTGTTATGCAGGACTAGATTATAATCTGAACTGCAACAAGATTGGAGGAAGCAAGATTGGAATGGAAACAATTAATTTTATATTTTCTTGTGTTATGGCACAATTTTTCCTACATCCCTCAGTTAAGGCATATAGGCTCGAGGCAGATTTAAAGGTTCTGGAAACAGACAGCACAGTCAATTTTCACTTCTAAAATTTTGTAGAATATCACTGTAGAGTTGTAATTGCAGGAATGTTCCAATCTTGGATGACAAACCTCAGATAAAGAATGTTTCCGAGCAAATACAACTCAGGCAAACAAAGTCACTAATCTATAGGAGGATTAGAGAGGGGAAGTAAACATATGTTAGACCTTAACTAGAGATAATTTAAATTTTTTTTTAAAAAAAATAATTTTACAACTAAAAAACAACAACTCGACAACACATACATATATGAAAGAGCAGAAGGAAAAGAAAAAAGGGGTA